>CAUYLG010064892.1:0-66509 GCA_963573385.1 Cacajao melanocephalus | reverse complement strand
GGAGGGGAGGGGAGGGGAGGGGAGAGGAGAGGAGAGGAGAGGAGAGGAGAGGAGAGGAGAGGAGAGGAAGGACAAGGAAAGAGAAGAGAGAGAAATGTTAGTTCCAGAGAAAGAAAAATGCAGTAACTGCCTTACTGTTTTTCATTTCACATGAACACTAATAGATAACAATACTTTGCTTTCAAAAAGATTTTCCCATATCTTTCCAACAAGTTTTCCTATACAACAGAGTTTATTAGGATAATTTTAAAGCCCAAACAATTCTTTATTTGTTTGAGAAATGCATAGTACCATCTCTAGTACATACTAGACACTAAATGAATAGAAGCTATCACTAATCAGATTATAAGCTCAAAATTCAGGGAAGATAATACAATTAGCATTTATTTTAATTTCAAATTCTATCATCTAAACCACAAAGATGAAATTTTTTCTGTTAAACTGAGTAATCATTGACAGAAATGTGGGTCTTATTTTGGCTGCCATGTAAATACATTTCAATATAAAGGAAACATAGACCTCTCCCCTATGCACCCCTTTCTTATCTACTGAAGAATAACATTATAGACACTTACGAGATTCAGCAACATAATGATTATGAAATTGATACAGACAGCAGCAGCAGATGTTGCAAACTGCCAGTATTGTTTGATGAAATTCCATTTGAATGATGCAAACTGTTCCATGACAACCAGGCGGTACACCACGACTCCAAACACTGCAGTGATCACCAAAGAAATCTACAATATGGGAGACCAGAAAAAACATCCATATTTTATATCATTAACAAATCAAAAGCAAAACCATAGATCAAATCTACTGTCCCCAAGAATTGAAGGTATTTATCTTTCCAAGAAAAGATACCTAGATTTAATTTTCTCCCTTAAGGAAGTTTTATCAAAATAAATAGTACAAAATTGGTTTCGTATGATAACAAAGTGATGACACTCACATGAAAATTCTGCCCAATGTCCTCTTACATGGAATGCTCAGTTTTAACACAAGATATCTAACCCATCAGTTAGATATAATTTCCATTTTATCTTAGATGATCTCTGTTTCTCCCAAAGAGTGTTTTCTTTAAAAAGGTACACAAACTCCCTTTGTAAAATCTCCATAACCTGTTGTGATTTCCATGATTGTTTAATGGTATGTATTACCAAGGTGTTGGAAAGAATATGGTTTCTGACATTCTCAAGGTCACAAAATGAGCTGGTATCTTAGAACTTGCTTCTAAATTTGGAATCCCCAAACATTTTGATATCGATGGCTATACTTTACCATGAAGAATATTCCTGAGACAGAAACAAGAAGACGAGTGACTTTGTCTGAGGAAGGCTGATGTGGCTCAGGTTTTCCTGTGATGGGGTTTACGATCTCCATCTTGTAATACTTGGCTTCAAACTGGGGACGAAGTGTTTCCTATGAGAGATGCTAAAGTTATCGAAACATCAAAGGCACAAACTTTAAAAAAATACCCCCAAGAGTTGATACAATACTCCTAAATTTGGCCTACTTTTGTATTAAGTATTCACAATCAAGCAACCTTTTAAAAATAACATCAAATTACTTTCCAAATAAATCCTACACAGTTTTGTAATTAACATAATTTTCCCTAATGTAATTTTAAAAAGCATCACAGAAGTGGTGTGAAAAATACATACTTCACTGATCTCTATTATCTTCATAAAATAATAAATCTTGTTAGTAGGAAACAACAAGGGAAAATCTAATGGTGGTTAATTGCTTCCATCTGAATGCCAGAGCAGTAGATACCGCAGTTTCCCTATCTCCTAGTATCCTAACATCTTACCTCCTCTTCTTCCCATTCGATAAGGTCCCAAGTATATGTCAGTATACTCCTTCTCCTCTTCCAAAACTCCAGGAAGACTGTGGCTATAAAATACAATAATGATGATAGTTCTTTACCCAAATCACATCATATTGCTTTCCTTCTTTATATTGATATATCTTATCTTATAATTAAACTTAATTAAATTATTATCAAAGTAATAAAATTAAATTTTATTTTTCCCTTGTTCTCTTCTCCCTGTGTTTATATATCACTATTAGTGTACACTGTTAGAGGGGTATGGTTTCTTTTACCGGAACCAAGAAACAGAGACTTTTGTCAGCACAGCTCATCAAAATGATGCAATCAATATCACTGAGATAAATATTGTCCCTTTTGACCTGCACATGCTTATTCAAAATTATATAAAGACTCAAAAAAAGCCTTCTCCAAGAATCACAATAAAGATCAGATGCTACTGATCTAGAAATTACAGAGAGGTGGAGTGGGAGAGAGAATAAAAGAACAAACTTCCGTGGTGAACGAGAAGAAAAGAAAGACCAGAGAAGAAATTCTTGAATTCATATTCTGGGTGGATTCTACATGGACTGAAAAGGACTCAGTGGAAAAAGTAAAGAAATTCCCGAACTGTCAGTTTTTCTGTGTAAACAACTAAGAGAATTATCGCTGTTTTATTTTTTGCTAGCTGAGCTCTATCCTACACCATTCAAGACTTTATGGACATAAATAAGAACTCATATACATGTTTTAAAATTTTTTGGTACTAAGGTTTTGTTCTCCTTCTTTCTTTATAACTAAAAGTCAGCACCAGTATTGGTTAGAAAAAAGTACAATGTTTATAATTATATTTTCTTACCTTTTAAGACATTTCCAAAGCCCTCTTTGTTATGTTTTAAATTCACTGTCACTCTCATAACATTAACAAAGAGGTATGGTAGGTGTTATCATCACGTGGATTTTGGAAACAAAGATGCTAACTGGCCATGACACAGACAATGAATGACAGAGCCAGGACCAAAACTCTTGCTAGTTTCTCTCCACCCACAGTGCCTGGCTGGTGCATTCCTCAGGCTGGTTTTTGTTTGTTGGTGGGTTGGTGTTTGTTTGTTTTTTTTCCCTAAAACTACCATAGGTAATTACTCTTTACTGATTTTTGGCATTTTTAAAAGAGTATGAATGACTAAAACAACCAAGACAGCCAAAAATTATTGTCAGCAAGACAAATTAGAATCCCCAAGCACTGGATCTGCTTTCATGTAGAAGACCAGAATCACTGTTACCAAGTGGGAGATTTAGGATTTAAGAGGAAAGTGGGATATAGAGGAAGTAAATAGAAGAAGAGATACAAAGAAATGGAAAACTGAAAAAAAAAGTAAAATATTAAGTAATCAAGTAAAACATATAGTGATTCCTAGCCTGAGGCTTAAGGTTTTTAATATAGTACATGACATTTAGAATGCTCAATCAAATTCTAGTTATCATTGGTCTCCATCAAGGCTTAAAGTTCAAATGTGTCACATGATTTCTTCTTAATTTATATTTCCAGCATATACTTGAACAAGAAAAATCGGTCACAAAATATAAAAAATAAAGGTAATCTTAAATTTGGTGTGATTTTAGATTGAAGGTAATAGCATTACAGAGAACATATTGAATCTTTCTTAGAAAGTAGGGTGCTCACTTTAAATTTTAATATTGAGTTAACCTTTGATAAAAATCCATGCTCAGCTTAAGATATATGCATTTTATTCATGGCTTATTTATTTAAACTTTCAGGTAATTGACATTCTCACTTTTAAAAATTGTTAATTAGAAAAAGTATACAGAATAATTGATATGTATGCAAAACACTAATGAAATAAATTGGTATTTACTAATCCCTACTAAACTTATTAGTAAAAATACAATTAATAATAAAAATAGCTAACTTTGAAATTTAAACCAGTGTTTGCTTCTAGGGGTGGATATGATTGGCAAGAGGCTCAAGGAACTATATGAGGCATTGAAATCTATATTTTAACAGCGAGATAGTAGTTATACAAGTTCATGTATTTTTCAAAATTGACCATACTGTTCTTAGAATCTGGATTTCACTCTTATGCAAATTATACATAAAAAAATTTAAAGATTATATGACTTGATTCTTATGAAAATGCTCTTTGCTTTCCCAATCTTTATCAGTTTTTTTTTTTTTTTTGAGACAGTTTCATTTTGTCACCTAGGCTAGAGTGCAGTGGCATGATCTTGGCTCACTTCAACCTCTGTCTCCTGGGTTCAAGCAATTCTCCTGCCTCAGCCTCCTCAGCAGCTGAGGCTATAGGTGTACACCACAATGCCCAGCTGATTTTTTGTATTTTAGTAGAGATGAGGTTTCACCATGTTGCCCAGTCTGGGCTTGAACTCCTGAGCTCATGCAATCCAAAGTGTTAGAATTGCAGGCGTGAGCCACCGAGCCTGGCTCCAACATTTTTAAGTCTTGTGCTTAGCAGTGGTAGGACCTGACATTGCAGTGGGGGGGCTGAAAAGAAAGTGGGGAGATGGGATGGCCATATCTCATTCCACAGTCAGTTCAAGGGTGGTTGCAAACCTAAATTATGGTCACAGGAAACCAGCTTGGGTTTGAAGAGTAGGCTGAGCAATAAAAATGTCTGCACAGTTCTCTAGAACAGTTGTATTAACCAACCTCGGAAAGGAGAAAGGGCTTCTATTTATGCTGCGATCGAAGCAAACAGAAGAAGCAGAAGCACCCAGCTTAGGTGATCCCAACATTCTCTCAGGTATGTAAATGCATGTGGCTTAGTATAAACATAGAAGGAAAGGCTGGGGCCAATCCTAAACAAAACAGTGCTTGGTTCATCTAGACACACCCAAATTTCAATAACATATGATGAAATAAAACTCTACACTGCCCTAAGTTATCAGCCAGTTTTGACCCCCTGGTTCACATTTTGTCTACTCTGGTGTGAACAGTGGGTTCCAAATGATGGAAATATGAGATGGAAGGCAAAAATTGTTAGGGTCTCAATTCAGCCATTGTTCTCTCAGAAGAGTTATATCAATTTAATCTGATCCTTGACAGCAGAGGGAAAGACGGTGAGAAAAGGGTTTGAGCTGGCATCTTAATCAAGATTGAGTATTGCACGTGGGGATTTCAAGAGGAAACAGAAATCTGTAAAAAAACTCCACAAAGGATAAAGGGTACTTTATTCCTTCTTTGAATAAAGTATCTTATCATCCATTTTACTACAATTGCTGGTGAAAAGTTTGACATGCAGTATCCTGGCTGGATAAGGTGGTCTCTGAAGCAAACAGTGGATTAAAAGAATGCAGGAGCATTAATGACAGGCCCAGATAAGATCAGGGGTGAGAACTGTGAGGTTGGAAGAACTGACAAACTGAGTCAGGGGGATTTATATAGCTGAACATTTTAGAGCTTCAAAAAATTTCAATGCTCAAGCTACCGTTTAGACCAATTAAGTCAAAACATCCAGGGACAATACCCCAGCATCAGTACATTTTAAAGCTCCCAAAAACTTCCAATGTGCAGCCAAGGTCGAACACTAGCCTATAGAATAAGCAGTTGTGCTGATGAAAGAGGTAGAAGAGCAGTCAAAGTCATGGTTACTGAGGTGGTAGAAACTCAGTACAAAAACCATAAGGTCAAGCCAGCAGAAATAATAGCTGTCATTTTGTTTTGACTTCCAACTATTTATAAAGTATTTTAATAATCACTTGGATACATTACTTCTAACGTCTATAACACCCATTCTTTTAACAGTCAACAAAAATTTGAACGGCAACTCCATGTACAAGGTGTATATGAAATGTGCCAAAAAATGGCTATTACTATTAATCTTAAGTTTAACATATGAGAAATCTGGAGTATTGAGAGGTTAAGTGACTTGCTGAAGCCACATGGATGATAGGAACCTAAGTCTTCCTAACTCTAATATTCAACTCTATCTACCATTCAGTGCTTCCATGGATGTTACTGGATAGACATGAAAATAGGTACTGACAGGTGGGAATGAAAATCTGAGAACAAGCTGTGAGTATCAACAATAAAGAAGTGTCTTGGAGATAAGAAGATAGGGATATAGGAAAAACAGCAGAAATGAAATAGCATGGGGTTCAAAGCACAGAAATCTGATATATAAGAGCAAAGGAACAATGGCTCAAAATAAAGATGCAATGGAAGGATGGTGAGGAGGGGAGCGAGTGCATTAAACTTGTTAAATGTTAAAATAAAGATACTTAAAAATGAAAGTGCATAAAATGAAAGTCATTACATGTATAAAGAATGAAATATCAAATCAGATATAGATGTAGAAAAGGCTTTTATATATGTAGATGCATATATAGATAGGCAGACTGAAAAATCTAGATATATACGTAATGCCTCAAAATATATATATCAAAGCATTAACACTCATCGTCTGTGGGAACTAGATTAGGGAGCACTTTGACTTTGTTCATAATACACATTTTAAATGTGTGCTGCCTATGTTCTTTTTAGCCATTCTGGAGAATTTATCAACTCCTTTCTTTGGTCCCATAAAACTGGTTTGGGTATGGAGTCAGAGGATCAGAGGCCTCCATAAGAGAAGGACATTTTTGTTATCAGGGGAAAGCCAGGTTTGTCATGACTCATGGAGGTGGAAGGGATATTCCAGAAAAGCTGAAGATAATAAAGCATAACTCTGTTCCTCTGCAAGTACACATTAGATTTACTTTTCACACCTGCCTCTCTGACAACTATGAGACTCTCTTCTCAACCTAAAAAAATTTCGAAGATGCACAGGCTGCACTTAGTTCTTAAACCTCCATTTCCTCAGTTTACAGTTCATAGCAGAGTATCAGAATCAGAGTCACAAATGTAAGGGAGGTTAGCTAGTTAACATGGTTTGTTCCAAATTATTTATTTTAAATTTAAAGAAAACAAGACCTAGAGTGGTTGAAATATATCACTGACCTTGTTTAGAAACTTTCCAAAGTATCTACAGCACTTTATTATCGCTTACTACACTTGTTTTTATACATGATTTTTACTACACTTGAAATTAAGTTTCTTGTCTTTTTTTCCTTAGCCATTTTAGTGTTTTTTTCCTTAGCCATTTTGGTGCGCTGAAAATGCTCAATAAATGTTCATCAAATTGAACTGAATTATTGAATAGAATCCAGTCATCATATAATTCCTGATCTTGTCATCTTTCCATTATTCTAGGCTTTCAAATTACACTTCAAGAATCTCATTAGTGATATAGGAAGAAAGAATCTCACCAGGGAAGCCCCTTCTGTATCTGATTTATATATTGAACAATCAAGATCAATTCTAGTTGAAAAAATAATTATCGCTTAACAATTTTTAAAAACTACTGTACTATACTTCTAATGTGGTTGATTAGAAAAAGGCAGGGGGCTGGGTGCGGTGGCTCACACCTGTAATCCCAGCACTTTGCGAGGCTGAGGCGGGCAGATCACCTATGGTCAGGAGTTTGAGACCAGTCTGACCAACATGGAGAAACCCTGTCTCTACTAAAAATACAAAAAATTAGCAGGGTGTGGTGGCACATGTCTGTAATCCCAGCTACTTTGGATGCTGAGGCAGAAGAATCACTTGAATCCGAGAGTCAGAGGTTGCAGTGCGTGGAGATCGTGCCACTGCACTCCATCCTGGGCAACAAGAGTGAAATTCCGTCTCACACACACAAGAAAATAATAAATAAAAGGAAAAAAGAAAGAAAGGGGCAGAGGAAAGGGGTCAATTCAAACACAAATGAAATTAAATATGTTTGAATATGGAGGAAAAAGGAACTCCAAGCATTGTTTTCATCAGAACAGTTAAAGACTTGAAGCCTTCTCAAAAGAAGGTCCAGCTGAAACAACAGTTTATCAGAGCAACAACTCAGACTGCCAGTTTGGACAGCACCCAAATACTACTAAAGCCTCCTCCATTCCCCAGGTTTATTTTCAGCATCATCCTCAAGCATAATGTGCTTTCCCAAGGCACTATTGCAACAGCACTATAAATGAGGTAGAAATAGAAACCTTGCTAAACAGGTTCTGCATTTGGCAAAAGAGCCATGAATATGGGACATTTTACATCTCCATGCCTGGAGAAAATTAACTCGGTCTTTTTGGTTAACACCTTATAGAAACGCATGGAGTTCTATGGCGTTCTCTACATAAGCACATAGTAGATTAATTGATATGAAAAGCCTATAAATATGTGTGAAGAGGCAGATTTTGAACACTCGGCCTGAACTGCATTTGACACAGCACAATGTCTGGAACTGCTTAGTCAAAACCTGCTTGTCTCATTATATTTCCTCTGTCCAAGGCATGGAATCTCTCTCTAATTTTACCTCAAATTTCCCTTTCCTTCATTTCATTCTCTAAAAACATTAAATGAGAAAAAAGATGGTAAAACCAGAATTTGAAGCCTAAGCATTGCAAGTCTTTACCATTTCTGAAATTAAACTTGACATATTCCCTTCCGTTGCAAATTTCATGAAGAAATAAGAAGCTATATAAAGCATCATCATGCGTATTAAATTACAATGAGAACTCTCACTCAATCTTGACCACAGTAGACTCTTAACTTGGAAGTAGAGTCCCTCTAAAGCTAATTCTTCTTGTTACTCAATATTTTATTGGCATTTGTATATTAAATAGACATTTCAGTAGCATTTATTCAGACTAAAATGGATACTCTCAATTTAATTGCTTAAATACTGGAGATGTCCACACTTGACAAACTTGTTAGCTTTCTGCCATGTATTTTTCATAAATGCAATATAGTCTTTTAAAGCACAATATTAATTTTCTCAAGCCTTTTTCTCATCTTACCATTCAATGATTTGATATTCTTTAATTCAGTTGAACATTTTCTAATTAAAAATATAACATCAGCAAAAATGACAGGAATAAACACCTTGTCTTATTTATTTCTGAAATATAGAGATAGAGGAGTGCATGCCATATAGTTGGTCTTCAATTAATATACGTTGAAAGAATTAATTAAAAGTATAAAGAAGAAAATAAAAGTCACTAACAATCCCACCATGAATAAACAGTTACTATGAAAATTTTGGTATTTTTATCAAGAAAAATTTGATATTTTTCTTGAGCAGGATATTTGGGACTGACACCTTGCTGATACTCAGTATGGCCATACTAGTTGTTAATTTATAAAGGAAAAAACAAAACTGAACCTGCAACTAAGCT
Source organism: Cacajao melanocephalus (assembly GCA_963573385.1). Taxonomy (NCBI): domain Eukaryota; kingdom Metazoa; phylum Chordata; class Mammalia; order Primates; family Pitheciidae; genus Cacajao; species Cacajao melanocephalus. The sequence goes on along the minus strand of CAUYLG010064892.1, from coordinate 57,469 downwards.
CCCTAAAGACTTCCATCTCCTTACTGGCTACCCTATCTTTCCCAGGAAAGCTTCAGTAGGACCAGATACCTGTATAGTTAGTCCCTGGAACAACTTGTGACTCCAGAAAACTGCTCTAGAACTAAGTTGTCTATTCTAACTGGCCAGTACTACAGCCCTAAACATTATTCAATATTTGCCATTTCAATCTGTAAGCATTTCTCTGAAACTGGATATAGTACCTCAGTTAAACTGTAGTTGGCACTGTACTTTACCACTGTAAAATAAATTACTGACTTCACCTTTATAATAAATGCCATGAAAATGAACTTTTTGATTAAGTAATAATGCTTCTCAGAACATACAGGAACAACAGTGTGGTACTGAATAAAGAGCATGGGTTAGAGTAGGGATGTTCTGGGTTTCAAAGGTGCATATATTTCTAATTGTCTGACTTTGGACAAATTACTAAATGATGATAAAGTTATGTTGTTACTACTTAAAATAAGAATAATAAAATTGTATTCATAAGAGTGTTGCACAAATTAAGTGAGAGACAATCTGTAAGTAACTATGTTTAATCCACTGGAAGGCCATAATGAATTGTAATAACCAATTTTTTTTTAAACACTCTAGTTGTTATACATACCAAGAACTTTGTCTTGGTTTCTCCTGCATGAAGATAATTTTCTTCCAGGAAAAATGGAGGTATTGTAAATTATTTATATTTCAATTGTTTCACTTTTATAAAAATTCAGTCATGACCAGTCAGTTTCCACATAATACTCTCCATCTTTTGTCCCTAGGAAATGACGTATTGTCTCTTTTCTCCTTTTTTTTTTTTTTTTTTTTTTTTTAGATGGAGTGTCGCTCCGTCTGTCTGCCAGGCTGGAGTGCAATGGCACAACCTTGGCTCACTGCACCTTCTACCTCCCGGGTTCATGGGGTTCTCCTGCCTCAGTCTCCCAAGTAACTGGGATTACAGGCAATGCGCCACCATGCCCAGCTAATTTGTGAATTTTTAGTAGAGATGCGGTTTCGACATGTTGGCCAGGTTGGTCTCAAACTCCTAACCTCGGGTGATCTACCTGCCTCAGCATTCCAAAGTACCGGGATTACAAATGTGAGCCACTGTGCCTGGCCTTCTCCTTTTGTATTTAAGACTGCAAAGCTGCCTCTAGAGTCAATAATTTAATCCCAAACTTATTTTTTGAGAGCACAATGTATGCTCATCATCACAGTGAGCATACAAAAAAAGAAAAGGAATTGCATCATATTTCCAAAGAAGAGAACTAGCATTTATTGAGCACTTACAATGTCCTCAGCTTGTGCTAGATGTTTTTACATTAAGTCACATCATCTTCACAACTCAGATTAAGTAAACATTATTAATCTCATTCATTATATAAACAAACCAAGACTCTTAAAGGTTAAGTTATATGAGAAAGTTACTTTGCTGGAATTCAAATCTAGGTCCAAATGCTGAATTTCTTCCATGATTTATCTCAAACATAATTTGGAATATAACTTTCTTAGCTATATAATCTGTAACCACTTTCTTTTTTTTTTTAATTTTTTTTTTTTTTTAGAGATGGGGGTTTCTCCATGTTGGTCAGGCTAGTCTTGAACTCCCGACCTCAGGTGATCCACCCACCTTGGCCTCCCAAAGTGCTGGGATTACAGGCATAAGCCACTGCGCTTGGCCTCTGTAACCACTTTCTAGGAAGAAATTAGCATCACAGATAAAAGGTTTAAGCAAGTTTCTGATATAGCAAAATGAGACAAGGAACTTCTGGGAGGTGAGCTGCTCATCCCTCCAGTGGCCCATCAATTAGCAGTTCAAAGGCCTGTGACTTGATATGCTTTTCTCTCTAGGGCTAAAAAGATTTACTAACCAATCTTTTTTTTTCTTGTAAACCTTCCTACCAAGATACAAATCTTTGCATTGGTCTATTACAGGACTTTTCCTTTATGATAAAACTCATAAAACTGTGATCCATGCTCACAGCTTAATTGTCTGAAAATATTTTTTTTCTTTTATAAAACCACTATATCTGAATTTGTAGATATAGTGTAGTTAAATATGAAGTTAAATATGTCTGAATATAGAGGGAAAAAGGAACTCCAAGCACCATTTTCATCAGAAGACTTGAAGCTTTCTCCAAAGAAGGCCCAGCTGAAACAACAGTTTATTAGAGCCTTCTTTTGGCTCTGCTAAAGAAAGCTCTGTATTCAGCAGTGGTATGTTGATTTGCATATGTTCTATGGTGCGCAACAGAGATAATGGAAGAGAAATATGATCTGAATACATGGAGCCAAAAACTATGGGAAATTGTAAAAACTGTAACTAATCTATGAAAGACACTTGAGATTTTGCCAAATTCACAACAATCTTAAAAATATACATAATATTGCCAATAATAAATTATGAAGCTGAAAGAACCTTTGAGACTATCAACAATTAAAACATGAATTAACCATGCTAGGGAAAGAGGAAAGACTGAATTACTTTTATATTCTCTTTATAAAATATTTTTTAAACATCATATGAAGAGATAATTTAAAATCTCTAAATTTGCAGACAAATATAGCCCAAAAAGCATTACAGAGATGTGTATAGCAGTTCGTTGACTGAAATATTTTTAATTTTCTGGATTTTGCTTTTGGTGTATGTTATTTTGGAGTTTTAAAAAATGTATAAATTCGTGATTTTTCCATTTTTATTACTTTTGCACCTAATTGTATTGGTATTTTCGTATTCTTTTTCTTAAAAAGAGCTTCCACAATTGTATATTCCTTCTCATGAATGGTTATAATGCATTAAAAATGTATGTGCCAGCCATGTTGTTGCATGTTCTCCACGTTTACTCATTACATCTCCATTCCAGCTTCACTTGTAAGAAACTTTTCTATTGCTCTTTTACTGGTAGTAATACTGCTTAAAAGTGAACTCGACTCTGCCCCAGGTTTCTCTGACTCCTCAGTGTTACTAGTTTAAAGTACTTATATTCAAAAGAGGGGATTCATAACAACTTTAATTGGATCTTTTTTAGGGAAAAAGATCAAAGCGACTTAATACATTTTTTTGCTTTCTAAACAAAAAAACAAAACGTGAGACAGATTATTAGAAAATCCAAGCATATCTAATTTGTGGCTTTCTCCTAATTCAGCACAAAATAGATTTCCTTTTCTGTAGCTTAAGAGCTTGTATGAACTGTCAACTTAGTTAACCACATGTTTTCAATGTTCCCTGCAAATTGTTTAAGGTGCTTATAGTCCTTTCAATGGATGAGCAAGTCGTTTGTCGTTGTTATTTGCTGCCTGTGAACTTGATTTCAAAATCTTCAGGTCATGAATAAATTTCCTGTTCCTTCTTTTTGTTCCTTCTTTCCCTGCTTTTGAGCCAAGGAACAAATCAAGATGCTTCCTCAGAGTGTACACACCTGCTCAGGCATCTCACTCTCTCCTCACTCTATCCACTTCAAGTCATGGTTTCTTGGTGAGAACACTCAGAAAATAAAACTCAGTGTACTGCTGCTGCTGAGGTTATTATTTAGCTACAATAACTTTTCTAACTAGAAAGAAACAAATTAGATATGCAATGATTTTCTAATTACCTGCCTTAAGTGTTTTTTTTTTCAGAAAGCATTAATAAATCATGTGGATCTTTTCCTAACATTGATAGGATAAGTTATAATATTATCAAACTGCCAGTTTTGCCACTTTATTATATTATGCCCGGTTGTTAAGTCCATATAAAAGTAAGTTGATAGTTAATAAGTTAAGTCCATATAAAAGTAGTTGATAGTTAATAAATTGGGCAAGAGTGACTTAAACAGGTTAGACCATATAATAAAATTAGAGTTTTAAAAGAATAAAGCTGCTATAAATAGTCCACTTCATCTCACAGGAATGAATCAGTTATGGTACCTCCACAAAACAGAATGTCATGTATTATTAAAGACAGCAGTCTCATTTCATTGCAAGGCTGCCTGTTGTAGGTTGAAGAGTTACTTGAGTGCTGGAAATAAAAGGCTCTATTTCAAAAATCTTCTAATAGCAGGAGTCTACAGGAAGCCTAGAACTCTCCATTTTAGCAACAGGCTTCTATCCCCATATTCTATGCACACCTATCTGCCTGTGAACATGCACCACTGGTCCATCAGGATTAATACAATTGTACTCTTTCACCTTGTTCATATCAGTCACTTCAAGAAGCTCACAAATTCCAGATCATCCTTCACTCCCCAGGAGCTGATCCTGATGCCAGCAGGAACAGGGATTGTCTTTGTGATGATTGCCCATTCCTTCGCAACTCCTGAAACATGTTCACTATTCCCTTTTTTATGCAAAGTCAAGGGAGAGTCTTTTGGATCCCTTCACCTTCTTGCTCTAATTGAAACCCGGGACTCCTTTAAAACCCCAGTTTCCATGAAGCACACTCAAGTGATGGCTCTGTTTCCTGTGTCAGTATGTACTGATAATGAGATAGTGAATTTCTTGCTCTTCATTGCTGCTTTAGGACCGTTTTTCCTCCCTCCTCCTTAACAATTCACAGATTTGAATCTCATATTATCAATTCATGCTCTCTACTGCCACTCCTTGTGGTAGTCATATTCTGTTTCCTGGAGACACTTACGCAACGTCTACGAAGATCTTAAACTCATGTCTTAATATAACTCTTATCAACCAACATGATTCCCAAAATTTCTCTTAGAAGTTACAATATACACAGATAATCTTTCTAGTACCATGGCTTCTCAGTTCCTTGATCTCTATCTTCAAAATTGTTTTCTCCTACTCAGTCTCACTCATGTAGTCCCACAACATACTTTTGATCAATAGCAGGCCTTCCATAATATTCAATAATTACATCCATAGTTCCAGTTCATTCCCTATAAACTGCAATTCCAACATTCTCTTGAGCCAGATTATCAATTCATTAATCTGATCATATTTTTACTATCCTTTCCTCCCTTTGTGCCTTCTAACTTTAGGTGTCCTAATGAGCAATCATACTTACTTGGGTGCAAATGCCCTCAACTCTCTAGCTCGTTTCAGTTTGTTGTAAGCCCATGTTTAAACATAACCCTAGTTAAACCCAACACTCCATCTATTATCTATTTGTACTCATGCACATTAACATAGCTGGAGAAAAGCACAGCTATGCTGAGTGAATTGTTTTATTTTATATTAATGATTACTAACTTTGGGTAGATTCTTGAGGCTGCCATGCTGTCATACTTTCTCTCATTTTTGTTTTTGAGATGGAGTCTTTCTCTTGTTGCCCAGGCCGGTATGTAATGGCACAATCTTGGCTTCACTGCAACTTCTACCTCAGGGGTTCAAGCCATTCTCTTGCCTCAGGCTCCCAAGTAGCTGGGATTACAGGTGCCCGCCACCATGCCCAGCTAATTTTTTGTATTTTTACTAGAAACGTTGTTTCCCCATGTTGACCAGGTTGGTCTTGAACTCCTGACCTCAGGTGATCCACTTGCCTCAGCCACCCAAAGTGCTGGGATTACAAGCGTGGGCCACCACGCCTAGCCACTTTCTCTCTTCTTTTAAAAAAATATCCAACACCTATACTCCCATCACTCTCAGTTGACAATTTTTCTGTCTAAATGACAAACGCCAAAACTGTATCTACCCACTTATCTATCCTTGAGTCCATATCCTCTAGTCTTACATGTTAGAAGATTTCTGAATCTCTAGTTAAGGCCAACTCTTCTTAATAGCTCCTATTATTAATCACCTACCAAAGAAAATTGCTCAAGGATCTATATGCACAATCATAAATGTGGCCAAGGAATGTCCTTAAGTGAAAAAAAAAGTCAAGTTTCAGATCTGAATGGGCCAATGATGAAAAAAATGTTCTAAGAAGAAGAAAAAGTAAACTTAGAGATGTCTCATGAATAGTATAATTTATTATTATTGACAAGTATATTGATATTTATTCACTCATTTATGAATTCACTCATTTATTCTTTCACTTATAAATTTATCTAGCATTTGCTCTGTGCCAGCCATTAGTCTAACCCTGTGAATAAAGCCATGAAGAAAACAGACAAAAATGTAAGCTGTCATGAGCTGACTTTTCTAGTATGGGACTAAATGAGAAATACCTACATAAATAAGATATGCAGCATGTTAGATGGCAATAAGTGCTATGAAGAAAATATAGCAGAGAGGAGTTAGGATAGGTCAGGAAAAAAGGGTTTCAGGGTTTTTTCTTCTCATTTTTTTAATTGTACTTTAGGTTCTGGGGTACATGTGCAGATCATGCAGGGTTGTTGCATAGGTACATACATAACAAGTTGGTTTGCTGCTTCCATTTCCCCTTCATGTATATCTGGCACTTAAAAAGTGTGACCAGAGAAAGCCTCTCTGGTGGGGAAAAATTAAGTTAAAAATAAAGGAGAATTCACTCATTCATTTTTCATGAAATTAATATTTCTTGAGCAACTACTATGTGCTGAGAGATGCAAATTCAAAATAATTTAATATGTGTTTGTACACTTAGTTGGATTCCTCTCAACATTTATTAATGCTAATACTGAAGCTTCAATTTTTATCATCTCCAAATAAAAATTATTATATTTATAATTAACAAAGTCTAATTGAGTTTGACTACTAAGTGTCAAATAACACACAGTTACTTTATCTATTTTAACTTGACTCTCCACACACAACTAAGAGGTAGTGCCACTCTCTTTATTGCACAAATGAGAAAAAATTCCTGGAAATGTGATGGCAATTACCCAAGGTTATGAAGCCATGAAGTGGCAAAACCAGGATTCAACAAAGAAATTGTGACTTGGTAGCCTGAGCTTGTTCTACTCTGCACACTGCTCCCTTGGTGATTATAAATCTGGAAAACCTAGCCAGAGACAGAGCCCCCGAATCCTACTAACATGTGTGGCATATGATTGTGTCAGCAAAAGAAACATTCTGAAGAAAGCAGTGTTTATTTTTTTGATGTTCCCATCATCTTGTAACAACACTACCCTCTCTCTACTTTTTTTGTTTTTGTTTGGATAGAATTGGAAGGGAAGATAAAAAGATATAGTGGACACTATGTGAGACCCTAAATAGTACAGAAAAATATGCAATGCAATATTTTAAACCTATTAACAGTTTAAAGTATTACTAGAAATTATTGAAAATTTAGAAATTATTGAAAATCTCTGATTTACTTCTCTGAATTTAATAGCTTAGAAATTATTGAAAATGTCTGATTACTTAGAAATTATTGAAAATATCTGATTTACTTCTCTGAATTTCATAGCTGCATTATGTCAGTGGTTTTGAAAATCATTGTGTAATCACTAAAATAATTTTGTGAAAATTTTATCTCCTTGTTCAATATTCTTTTCCATTATACATTTAAATAGTTATAAAGGTTAAAATTTCCAGTGCTTTATGAAAAGGAACATTTTAAATTTATACCAGTATTTTATACCTAATTATATCTCTTTAAAAATATACTTTTAAAAAGCACGTATCTGTTGCAAAATTTAAATTGTTCCATCTTTATCTTTAAATCTATTTCCATTCAATTTCTACTCAAAATATTTCTAATGTATATTTATGTTTGAAAGTGTTATCTTGTCATACTACTCTAAAATAATAAGAAAAATGGAGATAGAAATTTTTTAAATTTTTAACATTTCTTGTCACCATTAGGCTCTTATCTTAAAAAACTATTGGAATTGAGTAATCATCAGAAGTAATAAAATAATATAATCATTTTAAATTTTAATGAATATTAAACGCAAAATCTAAGACTTTGTTAGAAACATATTCTTAAGGATATCAAGAGGGTTTGTGTTTGTTTTTCAACTGGTATTTTATATTGGCATAATACGGAATTTTCAATTATATATTTTATAATGTTTCAGAGTATTTGCTAAGAAAACATGTTCACTATTATAGATAGAAATGCAACATTTTTCTATAGTCATATCATTAAATTCTTTGAACTATGGCCAAATTAAATGCCAAAAATCATACAGGAATCTATCCTTTAAAGTTATCTTTAGTTGACTGACCAGGTTTACAACTTTCTTTAGCTCACCATTTATGTATGTATGCATGCAAGTATGTATATGTACATATGTGTATATGCAATATCATAACCTCTGTTTAACCAAGGGCATTGTCCTAGAATTTCCTTAACCCCAAAATGGAACATTTGAGCTTTCCAAAAAGTTACAGTTAAAGTGAAAAAGATCATATTAGAACACCACATTACTTAACAAAAAAGATAAACTTGAATGATAAACAACTATTAGCATTTATGAGAATAATCCTTTCATTTCTATTCTAATAGAAGATTGAAATAAACTAAATGTTATTATCCCAAAATACATTTCCAAGCCATTAAATTATATTTTATTTATCAAGAATATCATTAAAATACTCTCAAATAATACATTCTCAATGTAATTTATTTTACTATTATTCAAATATTTCTTTTTTGCTTAAAGTGCCTACGTCCCTATGGGGAGATAAACATGAATTCCATTTGTAGCCTGTATCAGACTCAATGAGCTATCAGTGAACTTGATCAATGCAAATTCCCTAAATATGACATCAGCATTGTAGGGTGATGCTATAGGGTTTATACAAAGAGATACTCTTTTTGATCCAAAACAATGTTTTCATTTCATTTGAGATGTGGTCCCAAGCTATGTCTGGTTTTGTATTCAGATCCACTAGTGATATTAATGTGTATTCATGTTCTGGAAACTCCACTTGTGAGTGGTTCTACCATTTCAGACTAGGAAGAGGTTACAGACTAGGAAGAGGTTTCCTCCCAGTATGTATTGTGAAACTTAATGAGTGTAAAGCAATTGGTGAGTGCCAGATGAAAGGCACCATAGTGGGTAAGTACCAAAAAAATTATACAAGCATTGCACAACGTGTCATCTCAGCTGTTTTTGCTGATGAAATTGCAGGTAATTATCCCTTACTGTGGAGTTCCTCTGGAGAAATGTCTAAAGTAGGATTGGTCTTACCTAGAACCTGGAACTGTAGCTCAGTGAAACTTGTTTGTTTGGCTAGAAATTACTTTTTAACTCCAACTCCAGTGAGCAAACAAAGGTTTCTGATAACAACTAAATGAGCTAAGTAACAATTCAGGCATTAAATATATGCAGAGTTTACATTTTATAACTTTATTTCCAGATGTGCTCAAGACAGTGAGGGTAGATAAGGTTTATCTATATGGTGAGTTCTAATCAATTGATTATGCTTGTAAGGAGGGCAATGATGACTAGGATTCTGAGCCCACAGCAAGAGTCTTCAGGAAAAAGCAAGATGAGAAATCCACCTGACTTTTATGGCAGTGAAAACGGAGAGCTGTAGCAAAAGTGCATCGCAAAGTTCATGCCTGGTGTAAGCCATAATTATTATAGTTAAGGCAGAAGAGAATAATGATATTCCCACACATACTGAGGAAAATGCCTAGGGAAAAGGGGCACCCAGTCCTGCCCGATCATGTTCAGTTCTCTAACTACAAACAAAATAGATTTAGTTGGATTGTTCCCTAAAAAGTGGCTTATCTGAAAGTAAAACATTGAATTCTATTAAGCCATTGTTGGGTCACTAGCTGTTTGATTAAATTCAAACTGCTTTTCTTCATAACACAGCAGAGACAGCTTAAATATCTTTTAAGACTATTTTTTAGGGGTTGGTTTAATTTCTAATCGAGCTCTGAAGGGGCCTTTGGGCTTCAGAAAATTTAAAACTACAGAATTACCTTGTTCTTTCCTGGGGCCAATTAACTGGGCAGATTCTTTGCATTCCATCTGAAGCTTACTAGCTTTTGCATTTTAGCTAAAGTTTCATTTTCTCACTCAGTGGTTGAAAACCTATCTCCTTGTGCAACAGAAGCCAAGTAAGAACCTCAGGCATATTGAGCTGAATGGACCTTGGCGCCATCCCCAAACGCTGATGTGCAGAAGATCCCAGTTTCACTCTTCTCCCTTTCATAATCCCTGAAAGGAAGTGCAGGAAGTATGCCAAGTTGTTATTCAACTCTAGTACTTAATCAAGCATTACCTGGGCACTTCTGAAACTCTCCGGCCTCTAAAATGAGAGTAAAAGCAGAGAGAACACAGGGTGGAAACTACTTAATCAAGAAGGCTCCCAGGAAAAGTGGGGATCACATGGCCATTCTCAGGCCCCAGTTCCCTCTCCAAACTCCTGAAGGTCAGCAAGAAACCGAATCTCAGTCATGATGATTATTTTTAATCATCATTTAACCGCTTTCTCAGGGATCCCGATATATACTAATTCCCTTGTGTTAAGTAGGACTTTCTAAAAACCCAATTTCAGTGTACCTCAGAACAGATGCTTCACTGCTGACCCCACTACATTTTCTCTACTTAGGCTTTAAGTATTCAAACAGGGCAACCTACTAGAGTACAGAAAAATTGTTTCTGATTTAAGAGAACGTGGGGCTGGCATAGAGCAACAAGTTCAGGGAGTGACTTGTTTGTTTTCCTCACCTGCAAGAAGGAGGGGACTCAGCACATGCCATAAATTCCTGGTATACCAGATGACTTTGCCAAAATCTTTCTCCTTGCTAAACTTAGGAGAAAAAAAATGGATGCCTCATTTTTCGCTACTGCTGATGAGAGTTCTACCTTGCCCCAGAGTTAAAACGATCAACCTATGAAAATTGGAGGGTTGGGCTTTTGTTGTTGTTAAAGGCCTGAGTGAGGTGATATCCTAATGCTTACAGCTGAGAAGCAGGTCAGTCAGGTTCCTGGGCGCTCTGTTACACAAGCAAGATACAGCCAGCCCCACCTAATTTTGTTTCCCTGGCACTCTGCTGCTCAGTGCCACATTGTCACGCTTAATCCATCTGTTTTCTCTAATGCACAACAGATTCATTTCAGACAGCTGTGATATTTCAGTTCCTGATTGTAAATACCTCTTAGACCTGAAGGTAAGTGTGTGCTGGGTTCCTTAAGTCTCTCTCTCTCTCTCTTTCTCTCTCTACTCTCTCTCCTTTTTTCCATTATTTACCTAAGAGAATCACAGTGGTCTCAGCTTCCCACAGAACAGCCTGGCAAGTAGCTATGGCAATCCTTGTAAAGACAAGTAGTTGTTTTATTACGTAATTACCTTCCAAATGAGTATTTGCACTGTTAAATGAGTTAGCTTTAAAAATTACTGCCAAATTTGCTAGATTACGGAACCAGCAGAAGAGTCAAATAAAAGCCTTATTTAAAACATACGTGATTATGAAATAGAATCTCAAGTCAGATCTTAGCACAGGTTTCAAAATGTTTAAAGTGAAGTGGTAGCATGAATATAAATTGAATCTTAGATTTAAATTATGCATTTGTGCTGAAAGGTTTTTAACTTTAAGTATGAGAGGTTTTTGCTTTAAGTACTGTAATAGTTTTGAAAAAAATATTCTAATAATATAGATTAGAAGCTTTTATACATCTTTTTCAAAGGTTTTCTTAATTAAAAAGTTGGCAAACTGTTGTACAGTACATATAATTATTTAGCATGATATATGTACATGTCTAACTCACATTCGAAATCTAAAAGGTTAACATCAGTTACTACAAAAAACATCCCATGAAACGAAAATGTGGTAAAGTTTCTTAAAATTATTTTAATTTTGTGGTTATATAAGACCCTTTTTTATTAAACGAATGCTGATTTCCATTTATTCACTTTCTATTTAATCTGTAGAGGCTGTTCCTATAGGCAGTGAAATAGGAGATAGAAGGCTGGAAACCCTATGCTTGAAAATTTTGATCTAGAATATTTCTTTCAGAGACACATTTTCTTTCTAAGCTTGATGCTGTCACTAATTGTTTAAGTATTGAAGTTTATTACTGAAAACTCCCAAGGTAGCAGGTAGTATGACAAACTGTGTATTTTTCCTGTATCTCTGTAGCCTAAGTTTTTTAACCACAATGATGTTCTCAGACTTCTGAAATTTGTTTTTTCTTCGAAGAAAGCCATTCTTTTCTTTTTTCTTTTTACAACAAATAAAAGTAAAATGAGAGGACTAAATTTCTCAGGCACAATCCTTTTTCTAGTTGGTTACCCTTCCAAAACCCCCTCATAAAAGAGGCATTTTTAGAAGCATGTCTTATGTCCTCATTTATTGTTGCATTTGGAAAAATAAAAATATTGTACAAGATTGGAAAAAGACACTCAGAGTAACACTCACGTTCTTCCTGAGATGTTAGCTATATGGCAGACAGTTTTCTCTGACAGACAAACAAAACCCATTTGTCTTAATTTGTAGGCTAACATCTGTAAGAAGAAATGATCAAATGCAATTGGAGAAAAGGAAGCCCAATGTATACTCATTAGTGATTTTACCATATAAACATGTTTTTATACTATGCCTGCTGTGTACCTGAACTGATGATTCTATTTAGGATTTCTGATTTTGATTCTGTTTAGAATGAATAGCATTTCTTTGCCCTTACATGGGTTAATTACCTGACATACACAAGGACATCTTCTTCTTTCCAAAACTTAGTATAAAAATAAGTATGACTTACTTTCAACAGAGAGGCTGGACAGAATAATGACTTTCTGCATTTAAGAGGAAGCAAAAATATGGACAGTGAATGCGGGTTTGCTTCCCTTACTGACCAGAGGTATTTCTTGTTTTTATTTTTTCTCATCACTTTCTGCAGCCCTTCATACAAAAGTACTAATGTGAAACCACCTTCCAGTGCCAATAACAAAGAATGTGAAAGTCATGTTCACTCTCCCTGTGTAGAGGAGTTGTTTAAAAACAGTGACACTATGATAGAATATTTTAAAACCAGCTAAATTTTAGAAAGAATAAAAATATTTTAATATATACAGGAAAGTTTAGAATCTGTATTTAAAATATCACAAAGGACCTGGAAATCCTCTGCTTTCTCTGTTTATAGTAATTCTACCATTAGAAGTTTTTCAAGTTTATGATGATCCTAACCCTGTTTCTATTTTATACCATTAAAATTCCTCTTAGGAGCTACCACCCAGGTACAAAAAGAGGCAAAGATCAGGAGGTGAAATCATGTTACCTGGTTCTTCTGATTTCTCTCCCTCTGCAATTCTACTTTTCTTTCATCCCACCTTCTGTCTGCCCCAACAGTGCACCTGGCTGACCGACGAACTTGGGTACACTCAGGCATACCATACATAATCCATCATCATTTCAGCTTTATAAAACAAGTATATAACATAGAATTAGATATTTGAATTCCAGAGATGGAAAGAGGCTAAAAGGAAAGCACTATATATATATTTGTTGCCCTCTGGAGTTGCTGTCCCACCTCTGTTAGGCTTTTGTCGCTTGCAGTGTGCTTTGTTCAATTTGGCATGAGGTCAAACTTAAGACAAATCTCCTGGACTGTGCTCCAGCAAAATTTCATGGCAGGGTTCTGAATAGCGAATAATTTCAATTCCTTTCTGCTTCTACAACTTTAAGATGAAAGAGAACTGAGTAAGTGGTGTAACCTGGCTTTCCTAGAAGCCTGGTAGCAGAGGCAAACTTGTTCCCCACTGCAATGTCAGGACAAATCGTCTTCACAAAAGCCTTATCTGTAGCTGTATTAATTTCTGAATAAGCTGTAAATATTTAATAGTATTCACAACATACTGAACTACCCCTCTCTTCCCTTTTTCTCCTTTTCCCAGGAGATAAATTATAGGCAGTAACAGACTGCTTGGCATGTTTGGGGGTGTTGATACCCTAGGTTTTAAAGTTACAATCAAAAGCTGGGTAAAGGAAGGAGAGATCCCCTTGATGGTTCAATGTTACAGGAAAGGTGAAACAGGAACAACAGAATTCACTTTATTGACTAATGATATGTAGATTTTCATTACAGGTAGGGAATAAAAGCTCAATGTCATGTCTATCATGTAATATTATAAGAAAACTAGAAGAACAGCTAAGGACATTCCCCCCACTCCACCCCCATAAGAAGTGACCACTTTACTAGGAAGAGAAAACAGCAAAACACCTATGTATAGAGAAAACAAATCAAATGACTTAATAATGTTGGAAAGAGTGGCCAAGAACAATCCATGAATTAGATCACTTGCAGTAGATAATGAAAAGGACCGTTATGTTTGCTGTGACCTTTGCAGAGTAGGAGAGAGATGTTTCTGAAAAGGTACATATAACTATTTTTAAACTAAACCGAATTATATTTTAAATGTGCTAGGTGAGGCATCAGTTTAAGTAAATGTTGGTGAACTACAGGTGCCAGAGATAATCATTCATGCTTTGTAAATGCTAATCTGTAAACTCCATGGTAAAGATGTCCATCTAGAAAGGATTAATAGTTGTTATGATTTTCTTAAATTAGAGCAAATCATATTTAGGGTATTTAATGGATACTTTGAATATAGAAAGCCCTATATTTTCAGTGTTTTTAAAAAACGGAATTATAAACTGCTCTTGTTAAAATAATTAAATTTGGAAGGCTATACTAAAAAAAATGAATGATAGGAAGAAATTCTAAAAAGCAGTTGTGTACCAAATTCTATATTCTTTTGTAACTTACATTACAAAGATGAGTCCTGACTAACTTTAAATCAGACATGTCAAGGTTTGAATCCAAACCCTATCTCTCAGTTACTAGCTGCATGTCCTTGGACACATTACTTATATTATTTATGCAACACTTCATTATCTGTAAAGTGGGATTAGCAGGCCCTTCTTCATTTGTTTATTTTTGGTTAGCATTAATAGAAAACATGTAAAGCAGCTGATGTAACAAATGCATATAGAATCAAATTTTCTTACTTGTAACAGAAAAGTGAATGAAATACAAATAAACAGAATGATCACAAATACAAACACCTATGTAATCACAATCAGGTTGAGAAATAGAGTATCACCAGCACAAAAGGTCCTTCCATGCTCCACCCAATCAATTCTATCTGTTTACTTCCAGTAACAAAGCCCTTTCCTGACTTGTAACATTGTAGTTTTTTGCCCGTTTTTGAACTTTATGAAATCACATAACTGGTGTTTTAAGCAGTGCATTATGTTTGTGATAATCATCCATGTTGTCACATGCAGCACTAGATTGTCAATTTTCACTATCTGAATATACCACAATTTACTATCCAATTTGTTACTAACAAACACTTAGGTTTGAGGCTCTTATAAATAATGCCACTGTGAATGTTCTCATATGTCTGCCTGCTTTTCGAGTAGACTTTTCTTAAGTGATAACCATAGGGCATGGAAGATTATATGTATTATATGGAAGTATTATATGTATTATAGATATACTTAAGTTATATCATATGTGAGAAATCATTATGTAAAAGTGGACTTACAGCTTAAAACCAACACATAACTAGGGGGAGTGTTTAGAAGCTCTTTAGATCCTTATGAAAAATCAACAAGGTTGAAAATATTTGTAAAATTTCAGAGAGCTGTTGAGAAATGGCAGACAACATAGGAAATAAGAAACAACAGTCGCACATCCTCCTTTTTCCTCTCTCAGTCAGCATGGAGGCTTTTAGTGAAAAATAAGATTCAGTTCAAAGAACATGAAATCAGCACACAGATTTTATTGCTTGAGAAAAAATAGTCTAATTTTTTAAAAATACATTTTCCATTAAAAGCACTTCAAATTTTAGCCTCGAATGAGACTGGAGTCAGTTGACTTGGCTTTGAATATTGCCTCTTCCATTTACCAGCTTCTGTTACTAGCCACTATGAGCTTCAGTTTTTTCATCTGTAAAATGGCCATAATACAACCTATTCTTGCCATATCAAGGGATTGTTGTAAGGATCAAGTAAGATAATACTGTAAACTTTGTAACTGAAAAGATGCTTTAGAGATATTATTATATTTGAATATTAAATGGAGGTTAGCATCTATTAAAATGTTTACTTTCAGTTACCTAAGTCAACCTATTCAGTCTTCAGAACGACACTCTGAAGTTAGGTTATTACAATGATGATAAAGCAACTGCTTATTATAATGGTTATTTTTCATGAGTTATTTGTGACAAAAGCTAGAATTTTAATATAAATCTGATTTCAAAACCTTTTCCCATATCATCCTATTTATGTATCGTGGCCCTTCCACACTTAAGAGGCAGAATGGTGTGCCTGGATTGGAGATCAGGACCCAATCTACAATTATCTAGCATATTTTTCCACATACATACCTAAACCTATTCCTGTTTTATAAAATAAGAGAGTAAGATTAAGAATATCCTTAAATCTAGAGGGTTTCTGAATCTCCCCAACTGAGGATTAAGTAGCAAGAAGGACATCATGAAGTGAAAAGTGTGAAAAAGGGATACATTCAAATTCAAATTCAAACTAGATACTAATAAAATCTATTCAAGGGCTTTCCTGACTAACTTTAGAAAACTAATATATGGTACATTTCATGTATAATCAGTAATGTCATTTTCATAATAAATATTTCAAATGACATCTTTATAAAGAATGTATTTTCTTGAATAGATTGACAAAATCAGCCAGCTCTACACGGTCTATATTTACAACATTTAAAAAAATTTACTTAACAGTTCATATACATGTTTTAAATATACGTGTGTGTGTGTGTGTGTGTGTGTGTGTTTATGGTTTTCTTCCAACTTTTCCCAAGCTAAATGATCTTTGAAATATATGTGTGGCTTGAGAAAGCTTTTGCATGGCATTTCCCTAGAAGGAAGGAAGGAAGGAAGGAAGGAAGGAAGGAAGGAAGGAAGGAAGGAAGGAAGGAAGGAAGGAAGGAAGGAAGATTACATGGAAAGCAGTACTCAGTGGCACTAGTTTAAGTACGTAAGCAATTTTGGAATAAAAATATGATACTATTATCTCTATTATGTCTAGATTTTTATCACTTTAAAAAATATAGATCATTTAAAAACTCAGAATATTTTATTAAGTAATTCAAATGATGATTCTTTTCTTTCAGATTCCTTTAAAAAGAAACCCACTATCAAAGAAGGCTACAATGTTCATCTTAGCCAAAATTCTGTTGATTTCAACTTTGTTTTATTCACTTCTATTGGGGAACCATGGAGAAGAAAATCAAGATAAAAGCACAACACAAAGCATTGCAGAAGTTTTTAAAACCGTAGAATATAAACCTATTTCTTTGGAAAGTAAAGCAAACTTAAACTCAGAAAAAGAAAATGGAACCACCTCAGGTCTCAAGGCGAGTCATTCCCCTCCTTTGAATCTATCAAACAAAAGCCATGGAATCACAGATTTCTCCAGTAACTTGTCAGCAGAGCATTCTTCTGGCAGTGTAAAACCCACATCCACCATTTCTACAAGTCCTCCTTTGATCCATAGCTTTGTTTCTAAATTGCCTTGGAACGCATCGATAGCAGATGAAGATCATTTGCCCTTCTCAGCACATCCCAATGCTACACCTGCTCTATCTTCAGAAAAATTCACATGGTCTTTGATCAGTGACACCACAAAAACTCCTGATAACAGTTCCATTACAGTTAGCATCCTCTCTTCAGAACCAGCTTCTACATCTGTGACCCCCTTGATAGTGGAACCAAGTGGATGGCTTAGCACAAACAGCGATAGCTTCGCTGGGTTTACCCCCTATCAAGAAAAAACAACTCTACAGCCTACCTTAAAATTCACCAATAATTCAAAACTCTTTCCAAATGCATCAGATCCCCAAAAAGGTAAATATAAATGGATTTAACTTTCCTTTTGTGTGAAATGAAACTCCAAATAAGTCATGCAGATTAAGTCTGAGGAATACACTATGATAGAAAACGAGAAGAGGATACAATAGCACAGATGTTCTCACATTTGAGCGATGATCATTAGAGTGACCAGAAATAGTGAAGTGGTTTTAGGTCTTCAGTGAACATATACTAGTCATTACTCTATGGGAGTGTAAGGAGACAACAGGAAAAAATGTGAAGTTAGGTTAGGTCAAGAAAAGACGGAGACTAAAGCAATGGTATAGTTTTGAGATACTGGATAACAATTTTCAATGAATCTTGAAAAGACTACCTGAAATTTCACACGTTCATGTGAATACTGTACAACTGAACTTTAAAAATATATGTTTATGAGTTAAAAAAATCGAACAAAGTAAGTGAATTTATAAATTATCTATCACCATCACAAACAATTTATTATGTGGACAATTTTATGTTTCATTTAAGGATTATGTAAAGCTTTTCCATTTTAAACATAAAAATGGTTTTATGCTTTTACGTAAAATGAAAAAAGATAACTAAGTTTTCTTTTTTCTGTTTTGTTTTTTTTAGGTCAAATGTATTTCCCCCCCCTTGAAATTTCTTTTTTAATAAACAGTTTGTTTTCCTCCAAGAACTCACTTCCAGTGTGGCTTACTTAAGGATTATATTAATAATGTAAAAACCAAATCACATATACAAATTTCTATTTGAATGTTGTTGCCAGTGTGTAGGAAAAGTTTTAGATTCTGAAATCTAGGCTTTTTATAACACTATGATCAATATATTGTACGTATAGATTTATTTTAGCTATAATTTTAACACATCTTGACATTTATAAATGCTTTGATATGCCATTAGAAAGATTTAAAAAAAAATACTTCCTCTTTTGTCTATCTAAACCTAATACACATATTGAGAATACTAAGTACTTATTCCTACCATTGCTTTTTTATGTAAATAAAATTTAGTTAACTTTTCTTTTATTTTAATAATAATTTTACTGTACTCCAAAATGAAAATGGATTTTTCTTAGAAATGAGATTTTATATAGAATTGGAGACCCTGCAAGACCCTTTGGCTGCCTAATTAATGAGTATCTCAAGAAAAGAGAAGAAAAAAAGTAGAGAAAATATACTAAATTTTAGTTCAGAGAACTTTTAGTTTATTGAAAACTTAGTCTTCAAATAAGATACTGAGTGAAAAGAGTAACACAGTCAAATTTTGAATTCCCTTTAGCTCAGGTATAAACAACTGTTCTTGATGTGCAAGTCACTGAAGTCATCTTGCTTTGGTTTATTTGTTGTATTTGGAAATAACCTCTATTAGATACACAAATTTTTCCTTTTAGTGACTTCTTATTGTTTTTTTTTTAATTGATTCATTTTCTATTACCCAATTCTATTGGCTTTTAACCTTTGAATTATTTATAAAAACAAGTGCAAAGTTAATTTCATCATTAAAGTTCAACAATGATATTAGATCTTAATGGAGTATACACACCACATTTCAGTACTATTGATGTTAATATGTAACTAGACACCATTAGTTATAAAGCTAAGACTTAGTAATATTTCAATGTAATTAAAAATCAGAAGTGTGGTTTTATCAACAAGTATGTTTGCTAATATATCCCAAATAGTACCTTATAAAACACACACACACACACACACACACACAAACAGAGAGAGATAGAGAGAGAGAGAGAGAGAGAAGCACATCATTATCCAATTTTAAAATGTTAAACATTTTTTGGTATATGGAAAGTTCACATGTGTAGATTTCGGTTCTATGAAGAATTATTTTATATTTCTTTATTTTATTTTTTTTGTCCTGTAGAAAATAGAAATACAGGAATAGTATTCGGGGCCATTTTAGGTGCTATTCTGGGTGTCTCATTGCTTACTCTTGTTGGCTACTTGTTGTGTGGAAAAAGGAAAACGGATTCATTTTCTCATCGGCGACTTTATGATGACAGAAATGAACCAGGTAAAAGCTATTTTCAATACTTCAGCTGGGCACAGTGGTTTTAATTAAATGAGGATGACAATGTTTATTGCATTGCCTAGAAGGTAATTCCAAAAGAATTCATATGAATGAAGAAACTAAAGACTTATTCTGAACCACCTTATGTTTAACAAAGAACAAAACCAATATAATTATAGACCGGTGAGTGAAATTTTAAAAACACTTGAACTGTTGCTCATTGCCTCAAAATTGATTTTAAATAATAATCAAAGAATCTAAAACGTGTATAAAATTGGAAGATAATGAATGGCATGATATTAGGAAAAAATGATCAGTTTTGTTAGCAAGTGACTGCAAAGCTATTCCTTGCCATTGTTAGATCACTAAGTAGCAGCAATTTGAACAAAGATTGATTCTAATTTGGAGCTCTTTTGAAGTTTACAGATACAGCAACCCTCCATTAATCATCTTAATGAGTCTCTAAAATAAAGTATCTAAAAGTTTCACATTTGCACGCATAAAGTCACAATGTACCTTAATTCAGGAATTTTCCATTCATATGATGGATAAGGTCAACCATAATATCTATGAATGAGAAATAGATATACTAAAAATAAATTTGTCAGTTTGTGCTTTAATAACATAATATCAATTTTATATTTAATCTAATGCCTGTTTCATCTGCAGTTTTATACTTTAGGGGGAAAAAAAAACCATTTTCTGGTTTGCACAAAAGATTCTTGTCACCATAACAAATAGTTAAGTGCTTTTGGTGGGTTTCATTGATGAAGTCTTACTGAATTTAAGTTTTGATGAGTTCAGAAAAGGCTGATAAATTTCTTATATTCAGAATCAAATCTGTTAATTAGAAATGTAACTGAATTCTGCTTATGGGCTTCTAGGAACTCATATAAAACAAAAAGTACCATTCTTCAGAATTAAAAGATAGGATTTATAACAGTGGTTTCCAAACATATTTTAACCTTAGAATCTTGTCTTTACATGTAATCTCATGCAAAATCTCAATAAAAATTGATAAAATCTAAACTGCTGTGATAGAAGCATAAAGGAATAACTCAATCACAACAAATGTTTCACCCCTCAAAGACAATCTTGAGATATCTCTCCCAAAGACCTAAGGTTCCTGGGAGCCCAATTTGTAAACAGATGGCTAAATGAATAAGTAGATAAGCAAACGATAATACCTAAATGAATAAATTACCAATTTAATTAATAATTAGTCACTGCTTGTAGTATGTTAAGATACCAAGTCCAGTTTTTCTTTGAAATGTCCAGTGTTTCTTTGAAAGTGAATTCAAGATCATTAGGAAATAACTATTTGTTTAAAAAGAAAACTAAACGTCCACATTAACAATCAGAAAACCTCAAGTACATGGTAACCTGAATCAATTAAAAGAAAACATAAGTTCCCACAAATTTTTTTTATCTCCTCCATCTTAAATGGGTTAGCCATCAAGATATTAAGATATTTGGTAAAATAATAACATTAATTTAAAAATTACTGACTTCACTTAAAAATTTTATGCCAGAAGTGACAAATTATGAACATGTTGACAAGGCTCTGAAATCACAAGATTCAAAAGTCAATGAGGTATTGTCTACACTTCTTTATACAAGGTATTGATATACTACAGTGGTCTCTTATTTAGTTCCTTTACTTTGAGTCCATCAACAATAAAATTTTAAAAGTAAAACTGCTCTCTTAGTCTTATAAAAAATGAAGCTTGAAAAACATCTACATATTTAAAAATTTAAAACTAAAAAGCCCATATAAAAATCCTT
Organism: Cacajao melanocephalus; assembly: GCA_963573385.1. NCBI lineage: Eukaryota > Metazoa > Chordata > Mammalia > Primates > Pitheciidae > Cacajao > Cacajao melanocephalus. The sequence continues at coordinate 36,025 of CAUYLG010064892.1, read as the reverse complement.
TTATTTTCTCACCTAGAATAATACCTATAACTTAAGTGAATGCCTGAACATGAATCTTTCAGACTATCACTATGAAACAATATTATTTTGTTACTTTTTTAGTTCTGCGATTAGACAATGCACCGGAACCTTATGAAGTGAGTTTTGGGAATTCTAGCTACTACAATCCAACTTTGAATGATTCAGCCATGCCAAAAAGTCAAGAAAATGTACATGACGGCATTCCTATGGATGACATACCTCCACTTCGTACTTCAGTATAAAACTAACAGGAAAAAGGCGTCAACAGCAAGTGTCATCTACATCCTGGCCTTTTGACAAATTTATCTTTTAAAAAGTTACACAAGATTACTGTCATGTGGATTTTGCCAAGGAGAATCATAAAAGCAAGAGACCAGTAGCAAAGAAATGTAGACAGGATTTATCATCCAAAAGTTTCCTTTCTTACAATTTTTGGCCATCCTGAAGCATTTAAGTAGCCTTAATTTGTATTTTAGTATTATTTTCTTATTAGAAAATACTTGTGAGATCAGGTAAAACTAAAAAATATTTCACCATGATAGCCCTGCCTGATAATTTAATAATAAAAATTATTCTACAAAAATTTTATAAAATTACATTTATTTTAGACAAAAAAAAAAATGAAGTTGACTCTTTATTGCTCTGCCTGAAGCCCTAGTGCCATAATTCAGGATTGGATTTTCTTAAAGGAAAATTGAAAGGGTGTTTTTTAAAAAAAATATTTTGACCTAAAGCTAAAAAGAGGACATAGCCCAGAGTTTCTATTACTGGGAAATTGAGGCAATAGAAATGAGAGACCTGTATTCCAGTACATTATGATTTTCTAGATCAGCACACATATGATCAGCCCCTTGAGCTGCCAAACTGACAATGACGACATTCAACAGGACCATGGCAAGAAAGCTGACCCTACCCAGGAGAGTAATAGCTTCTTTAAAAGTCTTCAAAGGTTTGGGAATTTTAACTTGTCTTAATACACCTTAGGCTTCAATTATTTGGGTGCCTTAAAAACTCAATGAGAATCATGGTTAAAAAAAAAAGTTAACCAAAGAATATACCTGTACAGAATCTGTACAGTTTTAAGTTGTTAGATGGGAACAGGATTTCTTATATATTATACATTATTGTTCAATCATATATGGAATAGATTCTGCATCTCTAAATGTACAAAGCATAAGGTTAAAAAAAGATGAATGGAAATATCAAACACACAACTTTTTGCTGAGCATCACTTTCACAAGCAATAATATAACCTTAATTTGGAGACTAGTATGTTTCGGTTTGTTTGTAATTACCACCTACCTTTGGTAGGAAAAATATGTTCCTTGATGTAGGAAAGTCTAGGTTTTAGAGATTAGAAGATGAGATCAAGAGTTAAATTCCCAAAGAGGCAGTGAATGTATGGAGAGGGCAAACAAAGCAAGTACCAACCTGGAGGTTTTATTACTGAATTGATTCATGGTGTGTGTGTGTGTGTGTGTTTGTGAGTGCATGCACACACACAGAAACACAGAAACAGCTTCAGAAAATAAGGGCTAGAAAGTAATGAAGAACGTACTTACCCCATATTGCCATAAAAATAGCAAAGAAGACTGTCCCACCATTATCAAATAAATATGTCACCTGAATAGAAAACAGAAATATCAGTCATGCAAATTGATAAAATAATCCAGTGAATACTGTTTGCACTCAGGTATTATGATTTTTTTTCCCACATAGTATCTATCATATTATTTTATAGTATGGAAATATTATATATGAAATCCTTTCATGGGTCCTGCAACTATTTCACATGATTTTTCTCATGGGGAGGGGTGAAGAAACAACACTAGCCCACTTTTCTCCTCTCTCAATTCCCTTTATAACCCACCTTCGTTTCCGATTATAAATGATTCTACCACCCTCTGGAAGTATATGTACATCATAGATTGTCAAACTACAATGAAAGTTGTATGAAACTAGTTTTTCAGGTGAGGCATTCCTAGTTACAATTCCTGTTAGCAAAACTTCTAGTAGTGGGGAAGTTGAATAGCTTACCCTATTCTCTCATGTCTTTAAAAATGTAGGATGGGTCTAATAGTGGCTATAAATGTAATCAATCCCATCTTAATTTGTTTTAAAAGTTTCATAAATCTACACTTATGAAACCAAGTGCTTTTTAATCAGATATTAACTGAAACTTCATAAAGAAGGATGTATAGTTTTATAATGTTATTGAATACAATTTTAAGGCTGGTAAGTATTGTTTGATTTTAACAAAGTATTAGTTCAATTTACCTTTGCTTGTTTGCATTTCCATAATGCCCTCAGTATATATGTAAGTCAGTGAGAGAAATTAAACTAATACACTGAAGGCAAAAAAATGTTTGGCCAGCACAAAAATTCATAGAAACTACAGTGAAAATAGAGAACCAGTCCTCACAGGAGGGTGAGGACAATCATGGGCTAAAGAACAGTATTATAAGGAAAGTTGGAATGGAATGGTGTCCTCCTTGCCCAATCTGAAGTCCAGAGGGTGCTCAATGGCAGCATTAAAACAACAGTAATATATATTTCAGTTGTTACAGCTGCAACACACTGCAAAATATATGTAAAGCAAGTCATCATAAAATATATTTTTCTATAATGTGGCATTATTGATAATATCATCATAGAAAGATGTGCTCCCTTTGAAGGCTGGTGGATAGGTGCAAAATGTCCCATATGGCTCTGAAATTCTATGTTGGCAAAGGCTTAATGTTTCTAAAAAATAGTATTAAAATTTGGTTTTAAAAACAATCATCAGTGTACCTATAGGAGAGAAAGGGATCATAAAGAAATTCTCCCACAGAGCTCATAAAATTACGCCTAGTAGGGAATCAATAATTTTTTTTCTCAAGATGTCCCACAGAGACACCTGAGGCTGCCAAACAGCTGAACAGCTGTCTGTTTTCCTTTGTAAACCAACATCATACAGGAAACAACCTCTTAGAGTGTTAGAACAGAGACTTTACACATGGGGATTTAAAGGTCACCAAGAAATATCTCTACCCTGCTCTTTTAGAAAAGTGGCAAATAAAAAGCCATCTTTAATAACAATTTGTTGCATGAACTTGTCATAGTTTGTGTAGTATTTTCCTTAAAAGTGCTTCTCTCTTTTTTTTCTTGCTAAGTTTGTTTACAAATCTTTCAGGCATTTTAAGTCAATACATTTAAACATTAACATTTTAGAAACACCTTAATAAGATAAAGTTGGAATACATGTAATATTCTTGTAATGTGGGATTACATACATCTAATGGGAGATAAAGATAGAAGGAGCAATAGAGAAGACTTCAAAACTTGCTCGAAGGAAGAGTGCGACATTGTATAATCATGCATTAGATTTATCAAGCTGTTACACATGGGATGTATTATGATACGGAAAATCATAGAGACAACAAGAACAACTAGAGGTCTGTGGTTATAGCTTGAAGTGTTAAGGGGTTTATTTAGGATGCTGACATATGAGCTGCTGAATGAAAGTGGGAAAAAGAGTGAAAGAAGAGCCAAGCTTATTGTGAATGGCTCAAGGTTAGATCATGGGTGATTGACAGGAGAATTAAGTGAGAAGTGGCCCTCTGTCTAATAGGACAAGAACATTGAAGAAACTCCATTTAAATATTGAGAAAATATATTTATATTTTGCAGAAACTCCAGATGAAATATTGAGAAAATTCCATAAGCAGCATACTAGATTTTTCTAAAAGCAGAAAGAATCTTGTCCTACATATATAATTACACATATAATACATTAAATTATTTTTATTAGAAAAACAGCTTGTTTTTATGAATAGAGGGACCCATGGCAGGCATTTTGTTCAACAGTGTTCATGTGACTAGGCATAATATATAAAGAAGGTAGCAAATTTAGCCTCAAAGCTTGATTTAAGTACAAACTGTCCATTTTCTTTGACACCTGATTTCTCTTGAAGAGCTGAGTGTGGCTACAAATCAATAAATGTGGGTGCTGTTTAAAAAGATCTATTTCTTTTTAGGTTAGAAGCAGAAAGTCTACGTTTTCTTCATGATAGCTGCTGGGTCTCAGTCTAAAATTACCTGATAGGTTCAGAAAAATGTAAGGCTCTAAAAAATGCCACTTATATCCCACTAAAGTCACTCCAGGATAGGAGAACAAGATGCCACCTTGGCAGATTCAACCATGTATGCAGGGCTATTACTGGAGATGTGGAGGGCAGGGAGTCAGAACTGAGGCTGGAGGTCACTCCCTTTCACACCCTCATTCCTTAACTCCTGGGCAAGGTAAAACATGAATAACCATTTTATTTGCTGGATCTGGGCAGAAGCTAGATAAAAAATGAAGTCTTGATTAGCCTATTCTCCACGTATCTTTTTAAAATGCGGTCCTAGAAATCAGAGTCACTGGAGGAGCTTGTTATCATGGAGAGTTTTAGGCCTTATCCTTGACGAATAGATTCTAAATTTCAGGATGTGGGGTCCGGGAATCTGCTTTTTAACAAATGTACTAGATGATCTGATGTACAGTCTTATGCAGACTCTTTGATGAAGTTTTTTGAAAGGAACAGCTTCTCTCCTACTTCTGTTGTAACCTCAAATCAGTATACAGTCTGAAGTTCATACTGGGTATTGAGTAAATATTGGTTAAACAAATTTTTTTAATAAAATTATTATGAATAAGTTTTAACTTCAAGGGGTTGAGTCATTTTTCAATTATATGAAAAACAATGTAGGACCTTCTATTTAATTATTTCACCTTAAATGAGAATTCCTAGCATCATAGGGTTTGAAAGTATAGTGTCAGTGCATTTAAATGTGTACAAATATCACTAAATTTTTAATAGCGAAAATTCCTAATTCCAATACTTTTAAGTACTAAAATAAAAATAGTAATGAAAGGAAACATTAATGTACTTAAATATTAATTTTTATCACATGATAAGACCAGTTATTTTCCATACAAACACATCACTGAAACTATAAAGGGAATAATTACATGTACATACATGTCCTTTTCAACGTAATACAGAAATTTTAATTTTCTCTTGTCACAAGCAGTGATGGATTTCATAAGAAACTGAATTGGGAACTCCCTAAATCATGTGTCTAGGTGATTTTGTTCTAGATGATCCTAGATTGGTTGGCTTGTTCCTTTGGCAAAAATCTGCTCCCTTATATCTGATTCTATCCATCAACAAATTATTACATATTTAAATATGAAAATTTAGATTAAGAGAGAATGTTGAGTTCCAACCAATAAGGGAAGAGGAAGTCTTATTTTTAAGGTATAAAACAAGTAGCTACATTTTGTCTTAGCCAGAGGAAAAACTAAAGACATTTCATCCTAGTGGATTGTATTTCTTGTATTCTTCTATAAGGCAACGGTCTCCTTTGCAAGCTAACTTTTTCACCTCCCTTATATAAGTTATTAAGTGAATTCTTTGTGAGTCATCCCTGTCCTTAAATGTACCTTTCTCTGTTGAGAAAAGAAGAGATGTATTTACTGCACAATGACAAAAGCACCCTAGATGTAGTGTTTCCTTGGATTGTTTCCTCATGTTATCACTCTGCCATATGTGATTATTTCTTGTCTTCAGTGTAAAAATAATGCCAATGTGTGCTATTAGATATGTCCAAGTGAAAGAAAAAGTAACATATATCTGGATTTTTTGGCATTCCTAAGGCTGTTAAATGTCTAAAACACATAGGCTAGGAGAAGGACATGTGCATATACATCTAATAACTCTTAACACACTTGGTTCTTGCAAAATGTGATGAGAAAATGCTGCCTCCAAACAAGATAACCATGTTTCTAAGTCCCTATCATCTTTATGGAACATTTAAAAGAATTAAAACTAAACATTTATTTTGAAATCAAATTATAAACAAAACAGACTTTTTCACATGCTCTTCATTCAAGATAAATAATTCAGAAACTAACTTTACTAAGTTATGTTCTTGCAGTAAGGACATTGAGTGGCTTTGGATTTTGCACCCAGCCTTGTCAAAATTAATTGTATTGAGACTTCCACTTCTGGAAAAAATGGAGTAAAAGATACTGATTTTATCCCTATTCTGGAAACACCCCAAAAATGCAAAAAATGTATGAAACAACAGATTACAAGATGGTAAGTATATGGCAACGATGGGCAATGATCCCTGAGAGACTGGAAACAAACAACGTGCACATTACTACTTCTCAGATTACTGCCTTAAAGAGTTCCCAGGGTGTAGAGAAGAACAATCTAGGCAGTATTCAGTGAGCATGTATGCAAGGAAACCATCTGTCAAGGAAAGCACCACTTAAGAGGACAGGAGTCAGGAATACTGCCTGTTCCCTCCAGCCACTGGGAACCCTCATTTTTCACAGTGACTTGGGTATGGTACATAGAAAGAGGATTAGAATTGTTAAAATTTATAACGATTGACCACACTGAGTCTCAGTGACTACACAGAAAACTGGAATTCTCATATACCATGAGTGGGTATGTAAATGGTATAAACACAGGAAAAGTTTTGCTTAGCAGAGTTTTAAAAGGCTAACCACATACCTATCAGATGATCCAACCAGTCTACTCCTAGGTATTTACCCAAGAGAAATGATAGCATTTGTCCATATAAAAACTTGTAGATGAATGTTAATAGCAAATTTGTTTAAAATAGGCAACAATTTGAAACAATCCAAAATTTTATTAATAGGTAAGAGAATAAACAAATAGGTTACAGATATTATGAAATAATATTCAGCAATAAAAATGATCTATTGATAAATGCTACAGCATGAATGAATTTCAAAATATGCTGTGTGAAAGAAGCCAGAAAAGTATACATACATACATGATTCAATTTACAGAAGAATCTAGAAAATACAAATTTATCTATAATGACACAAAGCAGTTGGCTGCTAGAGCACAGGGGAAGGTCAGGGAGGCAAGGATTTGAAAGGATGTTGAGGAAATTTTTGGAGATGACATGTTCATTATTTTGATTATGCTAATGGTTTCACTGGTGCACATGTATAACAAAATGTATAAATTCATACACTTCAAATAGGTACATTTCATTACATGTTAATTATACTTCATGACATAGTTTTTACAAACTGTTTTATAAACAAAAATAAAAATGTAGAATTCAGTGTTTCTTAAACTTGGATGGACATTGAAATTATCTAGAAAATTTTGAAATGTACCAATATCTATGTTCCAATACCAAACATTCTTATTTAATTGCCCTAGGTTTGACCTGAGCTTCAGGAGTTTTAAAAACCCTTCAGGTAATTCTAATAGACAGCAATTTGGGAATTTTTAGTATGTTATTTCATTTTCTCTTTACCAGTAGAAGTATTTTAACTTCATAAGTTTTCATGTAACATACAAACTTTGTAAGTAGCAATAGAAGTAACTGTTTGTTTCCTAAAAAGAATCTATATACAATTACAAGTGCAAGTTTATGTTTATCTATGGTGGCAAAAATCAGTTATAAAAACAAAGGATGACCAAAATGTTCAAATAAAAGTATACTTGCTTTGTAATTGCAACAGACTGACATTTTATTCAGTAGTCAATGGTACTTATGATCACTGACACTCTTGAGAACACTTAACTTTGGTAAAAAGCTACTGGCTGAAGGACTTCTTACTGCCTGGTTCTTAGTACACCTCGGGAAGGAGAATGCAAGGGTCCACACTCACCTTGGCATAGATACAGCTGTCGTTGAGTCTCTGCAGGGAACAGTTCTTGTCACAGAGAGGGCACATAAAGACTTCAGTGGCTTTACAAATTTCTTGGCTTGAGAAAAAAAGGAAAGAAAAACATAGCGTGAAACTGTGACTAAGAACTCACTTAGTCCCTACGGCAAATCCTGTTGGAAGCAGCAAGGCAGAGAAGAAAAGGAGAAGAAATGAGAAGAGTGGGGAGTAGTGGGCAAGTAAGGAAGAACTTTTATACTGTGGTGTGACTCCAACTCAAACACTTTAGAATATTGGTGGTGCAAAAGTTTTAGTTTGCTTCTTCTATTTTAGAAAATGCTGTCAAGATATCGTAATGATAACAGGCCATATTTTACATTTGTGTGATACTGGTGAAGCTTTGTCTACAATGACACTTTTATACATGATTTCATGGCCTCAGGATAATTTTGTGAGGTATGCCAATGAAGTTTTAGCCAAACTCACAGGCTTGGAAGTGGCTGAGCTGGAATCAAACCTATTTGGATTTCTCAAGTGTCGTGACCACACAATTTATAACACCCACTGCAGTACATATTGTTGGTGCAGAATGTTCATTGCAGATTAAAATAATTGGTTTTTTATGTTTGTTTGTTTTGGGGGGCCTTTTGCAGTGCCTTGACATACACTGTCACAATGACATGCCATAGTTTATATTTATGTAAATATGTTCTTTATTAGAATGTAACTCTATGACACGTCTCTTCAATTTCATATCCACTGCCTTTAAAAAACTTCTCAGCATACATTCTAGATGACTTTGTGACAGCACTAATACATCAATGACAATTTCTGAAAAGCCTCATAGACTCACAGTTCTCAGCAACTTATTTTAAGAATGTTTTGAGCCCTTTCCTCTCATAAATGGCCCTTTCTCATTTAGTGTCACCTGAGTTAACTGTCTTTAACTAAATCTTCTCTGGAAATGTTGAAAGGAATTTAAAGGCTTTAGAAAATGTGTCTGGAAATTCAACTCTTAACACAAGTTTAACTGGCAATGTTTACAGCAAAATTTGTTGTTTTTACATGTATTTGAACCAAAAAAAAAAAAAAAAAAACAAAGAATGCATGTGCATTTCAATGTGTATTTCAAGTGTGAGATGTATACAATCTCAAGCCAAAGAGGGGATCAAGAGTAAGTAATGATATCACATAGTGACATGATGCTTTACAGTGGGGAAAGATATATTCATGTCTGTCAAATTGTTTAGTCTTTACTCCAATCTCAGGTTATGGCAATTATCTCCAGTAAAAAGAGAATAATAATGTTCAATTTAAGGAACTTGCTCAAGATTATAGAGCTAGCAAGAGACACTTCAGGGATCCCCAGCTTAGGTTTTTCTGATTGTACATCCAGTTCTTCATCAATTACATCTAAAAGAGAGATAAAGTTTGTTTCATATTTTAAGGGAACTTTTCTATCAAGTAATAATTTATTACTGATCATGATGATGGAAAGGGTCTATACTTCTACTTTCATACTTACTAGTAATCAGGATGTGTATATAAAGTAGGAGAAAGCAGGTAAAATATACAATTTAAAAAACAACAAGAAAGAGAAGATTATATCTCCTCTTATATGAATACTACTAATTTGTAGGAATAAGAACTATTAACACATTTCTTTAAAAAATTAATTGAAATTAGCTTTTTAAAAAATTTATTGTTTCACAAATGATACAATTTGTCCTGCACTAGAATCTTACACTAAAAGGGTACTGAAATTGGTTTATGTGACATAATCTTTCTCAATTTCCAAATGGGATCAATCAAAAGCCCAGATTTATTCAAGCACCACGTCTAGAATTCCCACCATCAAACTGGGTCCTAATTTTACTGCCAGAATCATTACATTCATTTTCTGAAGGTTACACAAAGCTCAACTCAATACATGACACACAAAAAACATCAAACAACTTTTGACAATTTTTAATCTAAAATAAGGTATTTAAGAGTATCACAAGTTTCTTTGACTTTACTTAACCACTAGAGGGAGAGAGAGTGCCCAACACGGGAGTTGCTTAATTTCTTTTGCAGTGCTGTCTAAACAACCACTCAAATTGTAGCTTTCTTTTGTTTTGTATTTATTTATTGCTAAATATACACATCAAGTATGATTCCAAAGAAACAATCATTACTACCAATTAAAGATAAAAGTAGTGAGAAAGTTTGCTATATGGGGGTGGATGTCTGGATCCACTCATTTGAGGGTCCTGATGCTTCCTTATAATCCAGCGAACATGACAAAGAATGGAAGATAACATATGTGCTTCGTGGTACACATTTTTTGGGGAAAGTGTGAAACTAGGTTTAAGGAACAGCAGTAGGGCATTATGGATAAATCATTGCTTTTAAAATCAGAAATAATCATTAGAGAAATGCAAATCGACACTATAATAAAAGATCACCTCACACTTGTTTGGATTGCTACTATACCTAAAAAAGAAAAGTGAATATTGGTGAGAATGTGGGGAAATTGCAATCCTGTATACTGCTGGTAGAAATCTAAAATGGTCCACTGTTACGAAAAACAGTAGGGACGTTTCTCAAAAATCAAAAATAGAATTACCATATGATTCAGCAATCCCACTTCTGAATACATAACCAAAAGAAATGAAATCATGATCTGGAAGAGCTGTCTGCACTCCCACATTTTTTTCAGAACTATTAAAAATATCCAAGATATGGAAACAACCCACATGTTTATTGATTGATGAATGAAGAAAGAAAATGTGGTATATATGTACAATGGAATATTATTTGGTCTCAGAAAAGAAGGAAATCCTGCCATATGTGATAACATGGATAAACCCAGAAGAAATTTTGCTGACTGAATTAAGCCAGTCACAGAAGAATCAATACTGAATGATTCAACTTATATGAGGTATACAAAATAGTCAAACTCATAAAAAATAGAGTAAAATGGTGGTTGCCATTGGTTAGGGGGAGGAAGGAATGGAGGGTGAAATGGATAAAAAATTTTAGTTATATAAGAATAATAAATTCCAGAGAACTGCTGTATGACATTGTGCCTGTGGTCAATAATACTGTCTTGTGCACTTAAAAATTTATTAAGGAAGTAGATCTCACACTGTGTTCTCGTTGCTAATAAATATATATTAATAATCAATTGATAATTACATCTAAATTAATAAAACAATGATTAATTTAGTTCTGTAATTATATATTAATTATAAAATTGTTAATATTATTGATAATTTAAAAAAAAAGAAATAGGTTTGAAACTTAGCTGAACACTTACTAGATATAGTCTCCTGATCAAATCACTTTTTTTTTAAATAGGATCAATTTCTTCATCTTTAGATGGTGATATCTAACTGGGATATTAGATTTAAAATTTTTAAAATATACTTTATACATTCAGGTACTTGATAAATGGAAGAAACTTTTATTACTAAGGATAACATCAAGAGAGGGCTTGGAAATCCTCCAAGAAGGAATGACTTTTAAAAATCTGGTCAATATTGAGGACCACATTAATTTCTTGGTGAGCTCTGATGCTGCAGAGGCAAGAATAGGCCAGAGAATTGGGGCTTCAGCTGTTTCCGGTTTCCTGAAACCCAGGGAAAAACAGGCCGCATGTACCTGTCTGTTCATTTTCAAATTCCTGTATCTTTTCCCAGGCACAGACATGGCCATATTTCACTATGTAAGACCAGTGTATACATGTAAATATATACATGTATGTATATACAGTCATCTAAAACTTGATTGTTAGTTACTTCTATGATGAAGTGCAGGGCAATTAAGAAATATGACCTTAATTTAACATAGCTGGTTGAAACATAATTGATAGAGCCATATCTGCAGCTTTGGGACATTTTTCTACCCTGCAACAAGCAAAAAAGAGATTAATAAAATTGTACTAACATAAGTCAACACAAAATAAGAGCTTGCTTTCCTTCCCTCACCCACCATGATAACACCTACAATTCAACCATGTCTGACACCTTGAATGGAAAATTTCAGTCCCCAAATTTTGAGTCAAGATATTCAGTGCTGCTTATCTTGGTTTAGAATAGAAAGTCTGACAGGATCTTAATTATAGTGTGACGGAAGTGGGAGTAATATAATACCATAGAGCACTGAAGAAAAGAGTTTGCTAAGCCTTTTAAAACACTTCTTGTACTAAGGTTAAAGAATAATTATCTCATACAAAAAAAAAAAAAGCCTAATTTACTCCATTGGTATATAAACCAATAGAAATAGCAAATCTATTCCCTTCATTCCTTTTTGTTCATTTTCAGCTTTGTAGTGGTGGAGGGGGGACGTCTGTATCATATGCTGAAATGTTGTTAATATGTTCTCCACAGAACCAACTTGAACAGTAGCTGCTGAAGAATTGTTTTACATATTTTAAAATTTATTTTAAAAGCGTGTTTACTTTTTTCCAATTCATTGTAACTCTAAACCACAACCTTTCTTCTGAGCCCCAGATGTTACTGATACAACAGAATACAGGGAAGTGCCCAAAAGGACAATGGATGTTTCTGGTGGGCAGAATTTTGTTCAGGAAGATGCTGCCTTGCAAGATGGTAGTAAGTTTGCAAAACTCTGAAATAAACCCATGACTAGATCAAATGGATTTGAGCAGTAGGTGTTTCTTTGTCTTTATGATATTTATCATTTAGCATTTATGAAGAATAAGGAGAGCTTGAGATATCAAATCAAGCAACTTGGTTATTGAATAGGATTTAATTCTAGGACAATAAAGGTGTTTTGTTTTAAAGCAAAATTGCTATACACATACATACATATACATATTTGTTAAAGAAAATTCAGTGAAATTAATTTCTATGATCTCATGAAGAATATAACTTTAGCATTAACTGTCATGTTTAGCACCCAGCAGCAAGGCCACGGTTAAAAGATGGACCAAAAGAGAAGAAAGTGTTCAGTTTTGAAAGAAAGACGAGAGATATTTTTCACATTTTGAATTTGATCATACATAATTAAAGTTGATAATATGCTTGTGATATATTAAATAGAACTTGATGTTAAGATTATTTAATGCTAGGGTGACTCTTGTCCTTGCTAAATAATAATGTATTATTCCTATTTCCAAATCTTAAATCACTTCAACTTTAACAGAGGCATCACCATCTTGATATATGTTTAACTTTTTAAAAATCCAATTTCACTGCCTTCTCTATATCTTAAGTGGATGCTAAATACCATTTATAAATATTTATTCCCCTAGAGAGTAATAATAAAGTAGAAAGTATGTTATGTTCTGTCATGAACTCAGGAGAGTAGAGGAGGCGGCTCAGAGCAAGATTTATGTGGTATAATTGTTTTGTTTAGACATCTTAAAGTATATTAGGTTCCCTCATGTGCAAAAAGGGCTGTGCATCTCTAAGGGTGGTAGTGAAGGTTATAGCAAATGAAACAATGTATTTGGAAGGCCTTGGTAAATTACAAATTGAAATTGTAAATTATATATTAAGCTATTATAATGATTTGGATGAATATATTGAGAGGGCATTCTAGATTAACAAATGCTATGCAAATGTAAATTGCACTAAACTATCACATTTTTGAATTATTACGTGGTATATACTAGAAAGAGAAATTTGACACAGTCTTAGAACTTACCCAAGAGTCTGCACATAAAAGTATTAAAATAATCTTTTATAATAGTGCTCCCTTCCTACCAAAAAAAAAAGCAAAAACCAGAAACAGCAAATAAATTATAGTATCACTAACCATTTGTTTTTTTATAGTCATCATTATCATTAAAATTTGGCCACTCAGAAGACAGGCCAAACATTTTTAATAGATATCTTAATAGCTTACCTCACTTGACTTTTATTCATTGTAAATAATCCATAGAAGAAAACACACAAGCCAACAATTGCGGCAGGAATCAGCATTCCAGTATACCATCCCAGCCAAGCAAAGTATAGTCCAATCTTCTCACCAAAGTATAACCTGCATGAGAAAGCAAATCCTTAGACTGAGTTAAGGCAACATAAGCAATATTACAAACATTGATGCCACACCTAGTCAGAATTTCAGATGGAAACTTGAGGCTACACTCAGTTCCTTTTCAGTTCCACCAAGAGTATCTAATACTCGTGCTTGTTAATGAATCCAATAATGGTAATAGTGTTTATTTTTAAACATTTTCATTATAGGGGCAATTCTGTCACATGCATTTATGTATATGTCATACTTCTTAATATGGCTCAGAAGCCTTTATATAACCCAATTCTTGCTTTTCTCCACCTTCCTACTGGCATCCCTTCTCATTCTTCACATCACAGAGCTGCTCTAAACAATATAGCTTTCATGCAAATTAGAAAAAGCTCTTCCCTCTGGGTGGGTGCTGAGAGCGGTTTAGATTTTCATCTCCATCTGCACCTTAACCACACACCCTTATGCTAGACACTATGTGCACCATTATGTCACACCTTCCTCAACAAAGTTCAACTCTACAGTTTCCAAAGCACACAATACTTACCCTGGGTAATGCTGTCCCTAAACTTAACAAAAATGTATGACAATTACTGGTCATGCTTCCATTCATTTTCCTTCCCATATGATTGTAAGCTGCTAAAAGGTTGACCTGTGTGTTGCTTCACTAATACCTGTCACAGGAAGTACTGAAGGACGCTAAGAGAGTTAATGAATTTTATTCCCCTCTCGCTGATGAATATTATTTAAATTGAAATGGCAGAGGAATAAGGCAGCTTTAATAACTACTCAATAGCTCTTTCTTCACTTAAACTACTGCTGATATTAAAGGCCTGGTAAAAAATGACAATTTCCTGACTTCTTTACTACTGTTTGGTCTCCATCTTCTAAAGATTGTTACTTAACACACACAGTTTTGTTCCTTCAATAAAGATTGGCACTTAAAAGTTCGTTTGGAAATATTGCACTGAGCAGTGATTCTTGCTAAGAAGAAAATTCTCTTGTCTTATTTCCTTAACAAGGGTTCTCTTTCTGCAAACTATTCTCTTTCTGCTTCATTCTCTGTGTTGTGCCAATTAAATCTTTTGCATATTCCACTGGGTGTAGACCTGGAATAATCCTACGTTAAGCATCATTTCTCCATTTTTTTTCATTTTATTTATCTCTCCTAGGAAACACAGATCAATAGAACATTCATTTTTTACACAATAATAATATTCTACTTTGAAATGGAAACTTATTACATTAACAGGTATTGAAAAAACATTTTGTTCTCTTGAACAAATGTTCCTCTGTGGGGTGGAGCAAAGTTTTTAGCACATGTTACTAACACAATAGAGTACCTTTATAATTATGATGACAGAAGGTTGCACAGACAATTGAGCTTATATAGACAGTATTATCTCTATCATACTGATATCAATAATGGTATTTTAAATTACACATTGTTGAAGATTAAGATAAACAACAGTATTATTTGGTGAAGTATAGTCACCTAAGTAAAAATAGTTTTCATATCAGTGTCACTAGAAGAAGGAGTTGGTGACAAGTAAAAGAGGCTAAAGAAAAATGCCCTTGCCTTGGACCACTGGTACTCACAACTTTCTATGATTCCTGTGTTCCAAACAGAGCAAGGAGGAAGAAGGAAGAAGAGGTGGCTGCTATTGCTGTAACTCCTCATCACACTTCAACCATAGCTACTCTCTTTTTATGTTTTTTTTTTTAAATATTTGTGTCCTGTGTCATGTTTCACTCAATGATAGAATTCTGCTGCTGAAATAATTATATCATAAAATGAAACAATGTGGAAATCCATGCTTTTAGAATTGTTTCCTTTAGTGACATTGTTTTTAAATACAAATGCCTGCAATGCCTGTTGTGAAATATTTTTTAAAATTGCCATACAAGTATTTTGCTAAGCAAGTTTTGTAGCTGATGATTTTAAATATGTGCTCTTTTTAGTTTCAAATATTTTTCATGGAAAAACAGACTGAAACTAAAATAGGCCTTAGCTACAAAATGTTTAAACTTATTTTTAAAATGGGAAAAACCATAGACACATGTCCAGAAATGGTTATTTATATTAAAAAAAAAGAAATTGCCTGTATCTGACTTTCCATCTACTACTAAAAAACAACTTTATTCAGCATGAGACAATACAGGTTGTGCCTATGGTTCTCCATCATCCATAACCAAAGAATATAAAGAAATCCAACTCTGAAAACCCTCTTTCTCTCACTGCAGGTAGGAAGCAACACAATAAGAGAATCATGTCCTCAAAAGTGGGTGGTTTTAAGAACAACTTACTCAAAATAAGTAGTCACAAATCTTGACAATCTGCTTGTTGTAGAAAAGTGGGCCTTGTAGAAAATTCTACACATAAATAGTTTAATAGTCACATTTGCCTCATCATCATCTCAATTTTGGTAACACAAGCATTTATTTTTTTGTCAACAGAAAATTGTATCTATTTATTGCACGCATGATGTTTTGAAATATGTATATATTTTGGAATGACTAAATGAAGCTCATAAACATATGCATTACCTCACATATTTATCCTTATCTTATAGTAACATTTAAAATATACTCAGTAATTTTCAATAATACAATACATTATTATTAACTATAGTCACCATGTTGTACAATGGATCTCTTGAACGTATTTCTCCTATTTAATCAAATTTCGTATCCTTTGACCAACATCTCCCCAGTCTCTGCCTCCTCCCTACCCCCAGCCTTTGGTAAGTACTTATCTACTCTCTGCTTCTAGGAGTTCAACTTTTTTAGATTCTACCCATACATGAGATTATGCAATATTTGTTTTTCTCTGCCTCATAGATAAAGAAAATATGGTATATATACACAATGAAATACTACTTAACCTTAAAAAAGAATATGATCCTGTCATTTGCAATAATATGGATAAGACTGGAGGACATTATCTTAAGTGAAATAAGCTAAGTAAGTGTAATTATTGACACTAAAATGCATGCTTGCAAATCCTAACTTCATTTTCATTCCTAATAGATATGCTTTGTGAACCAGCACATTTCACTCTGTTCATATATCTCTAAAATAATTCTCCCATCTGTATAAAATAAAATCTGAGAATTTTTTGTGATCACCTGACTAAGAAAACATCTTGGTTCTGAATATACCCAAGTACTTAATATTTGAAACTAAAAGGGTTTGGTGGTGGATGTTTACCCTCTGTATTTCCCAATCCATGTTCTACTTTTTTCCTTTCATTATAGGCATTAGGGGGCTACCTCTATGGACTCTATAAGCTTTGTTCCTTATTTTCTTCTGGCTTCCTAATAGACTTGTTGACCATCTGAATGTGCCAGCAGGAGATCAGAGTATTTATTAACCTGGCTTCCTCCCTCTTGGGCCATGTTTGGCCATGGCTGCTTTCTTCCTAAGGTCATAGCTTATTTCAGATGACCCATCATTTTTATGGTTTTAGATTTTGATAGGTTCTGCCAAATGCTTTCTCCCCCTGCCCCTTTAAGATCTAGGTTTGATAGCAACTTCCAGCTGTGCTAGTTTCTGGGAGCTTCCTCATCCATCACTGCCTCCCTTGACCCTGGCTTATAGTTCTGTATATAGTTTTTTATTAAATTCTCTACAAGTACCCCTCTCAGTGTTCATCTGTTTTATGTTGGGGGCACTGACTGATTCAGCTATGATTTATTCTTGATGTTCATACTTTATAAACAGCTTAAAATATGAACATATATAATATAAATGGTCCTTTTCTTTCATTCTATAAAGATTTATAACCACAGACTTGATTAAGTCCTTATTAATACAGATTTCATGATTTTCAAAAATAAAGAACAAATTGTCTTCCATCAAAATAAATGATATAAATCATGAATACAACAATATTTCAAGACTAGTTCAAGTTGAAGGCAGTTACTTACTAGAATATGCATTCTGAAATAGAGTAGATCTTTGATGAACAATAAATATATACAAACATGTGTTAGTCATTTTCCTCTTTGCTCTTAGATCCACTTTTTTGTAGTTGTTGTTGTTGGTTTGGAAATTTTAGTCAGGTTTTACTCTAAATTACTTCTGGTTAAGTTGAGCCAGGAGGTACTAAAACACTCAAAGGTAGAAGAAAGAGATAAGCCAGGACCTTTTTCCCTCTCTATGACCCCTCCATGGCTCCACCCTCCTCCTTACTTTTGTCTCTCTGATGGTAGCCCTAGCAATGGTATATAGGTATTGGGTTCTGGTAATATATTTTTATTCCAATTTCTCTCCACCCTTAAGGAGTGTAAGTAAATTTTTGCTGTTGCTAATCCCTTGGACACATTGCAAAGCCTGTTTGATTTCTCAGCACTCCCATCCCCTGGATAACTAATTACCTGCATTGAGTTTCTTTTACTGAAAAATCTTATAGTGGTTGTTTTTTTGTAGCCTGTATCCTCACTGATAAGTACAATAAATAATTCCATGTCTAACAATGACAACAAACAGCGTACTTTGCTTTTCATGATTGTTCCATTCGCAGTACCTGATTAAATCCAGAGGCTGATGTTTATACCACATTCCCCAGCGTGCCCAGCGCTCATATAATAGATGCCTGTTATTCTGAGGTCCATGGGTTTTAATGGGCTGGCTACTCTTGTAGGCTCCCTGCAGCAGATAAAGCAAGATATATTTGGGTCTATTTTTTGTGAAATTTCAACTGAATAAGAACTCTATTTTCTCTTGCAGAATAATTTAACAACTTATTGAAAACTTCAGAAATGGTAAACTTAAGCCCATCACTGGAATGATGTGATAGATGCCTTTACATATCTTTCATTAAAAATAGTCTAATAATTACTTTAAAATCTTTTATTACATTACTTAAAAAATACAATGGGACCCATTTAGCTTAAAGTAAACTAGACTCAAGGCTTCACTGTCTAGAATTTAAGATCTTTTAATAAACACAGTATCTTCACCATCACTGAGAAAAATTTTGATAATCTTTAGTTCAGAAAGTTCAGAAAAAAATATTTTGCTTTAAGAAGTGATGCAGTCCCAGGAAAAGTTTCTTCCGTTTTTACAAGTTAAGGAAGAAAGTAAGTGCTCATTCAAAAAATATAAGAGGCCTCAGCCACTAGTGCTAGTCAGATTTTATTTCTCTCTCTCTGGCTCTCTCTCCGCTTTTTTATTATACTTTAAGCTCTGGGATACGTGTGTAGAATGTGCAGGCTTGGGACATAGGTACACACGAGCCATGGTGGTTTGCTGCACCCACCAACTGTCATCTGCATTAGGTATTTCTCCTAATGCTATCCCTCCTCTGGCCCCCAAACCCCTGACAAGCCCTGGTGTGTGGTGTTCCCTTCCCTGTGTCCATGTGTTCTCATTGTTCAACTCCCATTTATGAGTGAAAATATGTGGTGTTTGGTTTTCTGTTCCGGTGTTAGTTTGCTGAGAATGATGGTTTCCAGCTTCATCCATGTCCCTGCAAAGACATGAACTCATCCTTTTCTAAGGCTGCATAGTATTCCATGGTGTATATGTGCCACATTTTCTTGATCCATTCTATCATTGATGGGCATCTGGGTTTGTTCCAAGTATTTGCTATTGTGAGTGGTGCTGCAATAAACATATACGTGTGCATGTGTCTTTATAGTAGAATGATGTATAATCCTTTGGGTACATATCCAGTAATGGGATTGCTGGGTCAAATGGTATTTCTGGTTCCAGATCCTTGAGGAATTGCCACACAGCCTTCCACAATGGTTGAACTAATTTACACTCCCACCAACAGTATAAAAGTGTTCATCTTTCTCCACATCATTTCCAGCATCTGTTGTTTCTTGGCTTTTAAATGATTGCCATGCTAACTGGTGTGACATTGTATCTCATTGTGGTTTTGATTTGAATTTCTCTAACAACCAGTGATGATAAGCTTTTTTCATATGATTGTTGGCTGCATAAATGTCTTCTTGTGGGAAGTGTCTGTTCATATCCTTCACCCACTTTGATGGGGTTGTTTGCTTTTTTCTTGTAAATTTGTGTTTAAGTTCCTTATAGATTCTGGGTATTAGCCGTTTGTCAGATAGGTAGTTTGCAAAAATTTTCTCCCATTCTGTAGGTTGCCTGTTCACGCTGATATAATTATAAATTCTATCAGTATCTTGGACAAATTATGTGTGAGTGAGTGTGTGTGTGTGTATTTCTCTTGTTCCCTTTATTTTTCCTTTTCATACTAAACTCCACAAGACATTTCTTCTCCTTCCCTCTAGCCATTGTCCTTTTTGTAAGTAAAAAACACACTTCAGCTACAGGTAAAAATATGAGATTGGTACTTGTCTCCTTCACTAAGGAAAAAAAAAGAAGCATAAAATTTTGAACTATCCTTAATCGAATTATAGTCAATGCCAATGACTCCATTTTCCTCCTAATAAGCCTTATTTTTCTTACCTCAAATAGTAGCATTTAAAATCAACAGAAAATTCCTGAGCTCATTTTATTGACCTTCTAATTTACTTTCTTGTATTTCAACAACATTGTTTTCTATTCTTTTCATGTATTTATTCCATATATTAATATTTCAACCAAATTACAAACACAAGTGGGAAGGTGATAATTACTTATAACTTATTTATAATAAGTCCCAAATTTCACATTAAAAAAAAACTGTCAAATGAACTTTCAGAACACAGTCTAATTATGTAGAGAAAATTACCCACACAGAGAACAAATTAAACCTTCCTTTGCTACAGAGGTTTTGCTTGGGCCTTAAGTTTGCCATTCTGAACATTTTACCATTTATTATGTGCTATATGGTATGGTGTTTAATTTCTCTAAGCTGTTTCTTCATCTGCAAAATGAAAATAAAAAGATTTACCCCTCCAGGTTATTTTCAGAATAATGGGAAAATACATGCACAAGGCCTGGCACATGAAATACACAAACATATTTCCTGTTATTATGTCTATTCTTACTATAAGTAGGTATAACATAATGAATATAAACATTGGAGATTGGCCTCTTGTGCTCAAAACTGTGCCTTTGATATTTAACCTTTCTGTACCTCAATTACCTATATACAAAACAGAGTTAATATTATTGTATATCTCAAAGGGTTGTTGCAAGGATTAAATAAGATAATCCACATAAAACATTTAGGTAACTGCCAAATAGCAAGTACTCAATACATTTTATCTACTATTAGTCATATCAGACTGAAAATTCCTCAGCCTTGTATTATATACTGTAAGTCCTCAGTCATAAATTTACAAATAGAAGTGTAATAGCCTTTGAAAGTTACAGGTTTCAGAAGTGAAACCTGTAAAGACCCCACTCTTACCTTAAAATGTGAAATTGCCTTAAAGAAAGAGGTAAGGAAATAAAAGTTGGCTCAAATATCATTTAGAGTGGACAGGACACACTGCAGCTTAGAGCAGGCATTTCTATTTAAAACTTGTTTATAACAATCCTGCAATATCTGCACATGTACCCCAGAACTTAAAGTAAAATTGAAAAAAAATTGTAGGTGGGTAATAATCTGGCAAATAGTAAGTAATAGGTAGGTATTATTTGGCTATAGGTTTTTGTGGTGGGCTTGTTTTAGATTTTTGGGTATCTCAAAGTAGTAGGCACAAACCAGGAATCTGCTCTGTTTGGAATGGTGAGGATCTCAAGTCGGATCAATCTTGGAGCTCTGTACTGGAGCAGAGGGCAGCAGCTGTAGTGTCCAGGAAGGAATGTCCCCAGTAAGGCTAGGAATTCCAGTATGGGGCAAACTGCAGATGGGCTTTGAGGCAGAGGAGCCAGTGTACAGCCACAAAATTACAATGGGGAGACAGAAGGCCTATGGCCACCTACAGACTGAATCCTCCTGGGAATGGGCAGCCAGATTCAAATGAAATCAACAGGACCAAGCAATGAGCATGACAACCTTGTTTATAAAATGGAAACTGCATTTCCAAGTTACCTCATGTGGTGGAAATGCTGCTATATATGAGCCATTGTTTATAAGTTTACGGATACCTGCAAAGAGAAGAAAAGGACAGTTCTTGAGTTAGTTTCAATGAAAAATTTCCTCTGAAGCAACACAAATATATGAGGAACAATGAATTAATTAAAAAATTTAAGATAACCCCAAAGACTTCCATAGCCACATCTTCACCTAGGAGGACACTGAGATTGTGAAAGAGATTTTATATCCTTATGATATCAGTAAATGAAGATTTGCAAGTTGCCACATTGTTTTACTTTATCCTATCATAAAATATTGGGCATTTAACCCACCTATTTAGGATAATGTGACCCAGAAGCAACTTTTTGTTTTAATCCAAATAACAAAGTTTGGTCAAGAAAGAAGACAAATTATATATCCCACCTCCTCCCCATCCCCTACCAAAAAAAAAAAAAATCTCAAAAATATGTTGGTGTTGAGAAATAATTAATTGTACAATACCAAACCAAAAAGACCTCAATAGCAATATGAGGCGCATATTAAAATCTCCTCCCCCTCAATGCAGGTAGAGCAAAATGGACACTCTTATGTACTCCTGGTAAGAACAGATACCAAATGAGCAACTGTTGTTGCAATATTATTTATATCAGTAAAGAATTAGAAATAATTACATATCTAAAATGGATAAATCACTTAATTTTTATAGTACAATAGATTATAATAGGTATTTAGTAAATCATAGTGATTTGATGAATTTTATTATAGATTATTGTACAGCTATTCATAATAATGTTTTCAAAGAATAAGGGCTTGAGAAAATATTCATAATGGAATTTTTTAAAAAACAAAATTATAGGTGCTAAAAAGTCTAATTTATGTGTATGTGTATATATATGTATGTATTTATATATATTTATATGTATATACATACATAAATATATACACATATATATAAACAGTATAAATATGTAAGTGAGAATTATAGTTAGGAATAATTTTAATTTTAATTCTTCTGTATTTACTATATTTTCTACAAAGGGAATGATACCCTTATAATTATTTATAATGTCGTATTTATTTCAAAAGACTACAAAAGCATATAGTATTAACATTTAGACACATTTTTAATTTATATTCTGGATTTCACTATTTTTATTTCCTTTGTTTTTTTTTTTTTTTTTTTTTTTTGAGACAGGGTCTTACTCTGTCACCCAGGCTGGCACAATCTCGGCTCACTGCAACCTCCATCTCCCAGGTTCAAGCGATTGTCTTGCCTCAGCCTCCTTAGTAGCTGGGATTACAGGCATCTGCCAATGCTCCTGGCTAATTTTTTATTTTTTAGTACAGATGGGGTTTCACTATGTTGGTCAGGCTGGTCTTAAACTCCTGACCTCAGGTGATCCACCCACCTCGGCCTCCCAAAGTGCTGGAATTACAGACTTGAGCCACTGCATCCTGGCCTACTTTTACTTCCTTAAAAATTACTTACTAAATTTATTTCTTTATTTTTGGTAAGGATAAGGCATATGAGTTAACTGTTTTGAATTCTCAGTAATAAGTAAATTATTAATCAAAAGAATAACAGAGTCTGAAGGTTTTTCTTTAAAAAGTGGCTGTCTTGAAACATAGTGTATTTTACTTATGTAACACTCAATTTTAATAAAATCAGTACAGATTGGTACAAGTTTTGGCTGGCTGTTAACTTTTTATTTTCAAGGATTTTAGGATGTGACTTACATTTGATCCCTTTAAACATCTTTTATTTGTCACCCTTATAATTAAAAGTATATCTTGTTTGTTACCTGTTGCTTTCTGCTCAACTCTATATAAGTTTTACAATCTTATTTACCTTTTCTAGGTGAGACATTCTCAAGTTTCTTTTGTATTATACATGTTGCAGCATACTGCTAAACATTTAAATAACAAAGAAATTTAAAAGATTAAAACTAGCTATTATTTCACCTTCCAGAGGTAACCTCTAAAAAGATATCTTCTAGAGTTTTTGTCTTTTTATGTATGTGAGTTTAGGAAACGAAATTACATGAGACATATAGTTTATGGATATCTTTTGAAGTTGATAAATAAGGAGCTCATAACCAATTTACAATCTCCCTGAGTATAGGACTTATGTCATGTACTTTGTATAATAGATACTTGAAAATTTTATGTTAAAATAAGAGTGAATAAATGTCACATAATTTTTAATGAATTTTAATTCATTAAAAATTCATTCATTTTTAATAAGTGAATTTTAATTTTTACATGGACACAGCCTAACTTATTTTTCAGTCCCCAAGCATGGACATGTAAGGTATTTCCAGATAAATCTATTACAAACAAGCCCATGATGAACAAATTTCTGTATATTTTGTCATTCAAAAGTCTGATTGAGGGGGATAAATTTTAAGAAATAAAATTTCTGTTTCAAAGTGTTTGCACATTTCACACTTTGATACCTATGATCAAATACCCTCAAAAAAGTGTTTTTGTTTATTTTATTAAAAGGCTGAAAATTGAATATTTATAGAGTTTGTGTTCAATATGTTATACACATCTATTTAATGAATTAAACCAAAGCTTCAGTTTTTAAAATAAACACTAATTCTGGGAATAAATAGTATCAACAAATTCTACTCTGTTATTAATTAACGTTCTTACCCACTTTTGATATTCCATTTTCATATTTGGTGCGCTCCAGCATGTGATAGACTATTCTGCTTCGAGTGGCATTGCTGAAGAAGGTGTCCTTATTATTTATTATGAAGCTGTTAAGATGAGGGGATTGGTTTTAATATTCAAAGCAGAACACAGAATCTAGCAATAGTTACAAGTTCCATTAAAGCTAATGAAGTACAGTAAATCAGAAGGGAAATCATCCTGTTTAAATAAATTAATTGACAAAAAAAGAAATCACTCACAAATAATACAAGGCATTATCAAATATTCATTTCGTTATCTTCTTTCAGTTTATAAGGAACTCTAGGTGTCTTCCTATTTCTTGTTTCACATGGAACAGGGGTAGAATAGATGGCCAATTGGCTCCTGTACATTTTATACTACCTTAAGCAATGTATTTACAAATAGAACACGTCAAAAATTGATGTTATACCCCAAACCACACTTTCCAATGTAGCTTATCTAGATTTCAGAGCCTTAACAACGGACAATCATCCTACCTGTCCCTTGATGTTCTATTACTGTCACCATGGTAAGAGCAGCAAGGAGGAACCATTTGTGAGCCAATGATGTAAGAGCAAAAGCATGACCCCAGGAGGAATGGAAGGGTCTGTTTCAGTATTTACTTTATAGTATGCTGTGAACCTTGACCAAATGGGAGTGATCTGGGTCTTGCTTCACTTCTGACACTTCGTGTTTCTAGTTATGTTATCTATGTGAGTGATAAATCACCATTGTGTCAAACACATAGTCCTGAATTAGTAGGTCTTCTATGATAGTTGCTTCCTCTTCACTCTCCATATTCAAACAAGTGCCAAACTGTGTAACTTTTCTGACTAAACTCTCTCTCTCCATCTGTTGTTCTGGGTCTCAATGCCTCTTCTCTAGATTATGAGTAGAACATCCTCCTAACTTGCCATGCATTTTCCAACCTGCCTGTTAATGCACAGCTCTGATTCTTAGAGCACTCCCTTACTTTTAGTGTGCCAACAGCTTTCCTCTACCAGCATCGTTAAATTTCTTATTTTCCTCCAAGGCTCTCAGTACTTGCATTCCAACTTACTCTTGAGTCTTACGTCTAACAGCTCTGGCTTCTTTTACCCAATCATCTGTCAACTTGCATAATTATTAGGTTGGTGCAAATGCAATTACTTTGTACCACCATAATATCATCACCTTAAAATCCCATGCTTCTTTCCCTTTGGATTTTGCTCTGTTCCTTCTTCTCTCCCTATGCCGCCCCATATTTTTAACTGGCAAAAAGAGCTATTTCCTTTGAAAAAGCATCCCAGATCCTCTCCTTTGGATGTGGTGCTCTCTCTCTTACAAAATGTGCATTTTATTTCTGCCTTTCTTAATACATTGACTTTACTCTGCCTTGTTTTTAAGTAAATATGCACATGTGTCTACTTGATTAGACTCTGAGTTCCTCCAGTATTCTCATCTCTGCACCTGGATGTTCCAAATTCACGGTCCTGTGAATTGCAGGTAGCAGAAGGAATGTCTACCTGACTCTTTCACCAGTAAATTGATTCAGCATTCCCTCAACAAATAATTTTTAAGCAGATAAATTCCATTTTTCATGGAGTTACATTATAGAAAGATGAAATAGCTGATGCATAAGTAAAAAATAAATAACAATTTCAGATAATTTCTACAAAGAAAAATGACATAGTGTACTGGCATAGAGAATGACTGGGACAAGGGCACTTTAGGTCATGTTTTCAGAGCCGGTCTCTCAGAGGTGGTGCCGTTTGAGTGGGAGCTGAATGACAGGAAGGACTATGCCCTATCAAGATTTGGGGCACAGCATGGCAAACAATAACAGCAAGAACAAAGACTCTGAGTTAGGACTAAGCGTGAGGTTTCAATGGATAGAACCAAGGCTTGTACAGCTGGAGTGACCAAATGATGGGAAAAAATGCAGAAGATGGAGTGACAGTGCTGGCCAGTAACTACAGCATCTATGCTCACATAGTACATAATAAGAAGTTTGAATTGTATTGTAAGTACAAATGGAAAGCTATTTCAGAGTCTTAAGCAAGGTGGTTGCATGCTCTGGCTGCTATTTTCCAAAGATTACTCTGGTTTCTTGGGTTTAAAAAGAAAGAGTAGAATGTTTTTCATTTGATGTATCACAGATCCTTGAACGTCCTGAAAAAGTGTAGCAAAAACCTGAAAAAGCCTCCATGAAACTATGACCTCTCTCTAAACCTGACAGTCATTTGGAATTTTATTCCTTCTGCCATTCCAATATCATTGGAATTAGAAAGCATGCTTCTAGTTACACCTCCAAGAGTAATAAAATAGACTGTTGGGAAAAGGAAGGTTTCCCATTGATTGCTGGCTGTGTTACAAGTTTGGTGGTCTGGAATTCTGTTTCATCCATCCTTTCAACTTTCATCCCAGAATATAGGTCAATCCAGGATGGTCTATAGCAAAGTAGGCCCTACAGCTATAGTCCTTTAATACATCATGCCTTTGCCTATCTTTATGTTTACCCTAGTTAATTATAAATTTACATTTTTGTCTGCCCCATTAGACTGGAAGTACCCTGAAGATAGAAAATGTGTCATAAGTTCCTTTATATATACAACTTGTGTGATGTAGAAACGCAACAAATACTAGTTGAATGAATACGTGAATAAACAAACAGGTATGTATGTAGGTAGGCAGGTAGGTGTAGAGAGAGTCATGCAACAAATCTCTTTTAAAATTCTCATTCATTTTAGTTAGATAAGATTGGACCAAAATAGTTTAATTAACAAATAATGTTTACTGAAAGCAATTATAATTTATTTATTACAACAACCTATTACTCAAGCATGCTAATTAATAGTAATCCTATTATTATTAACATTGTTATTTTAACCGAGTCACCACCACAGTAATTATTTTGAAAGTGTTATAAACTAGACTACCAGTCCATGGGTTTACAATTAATTATTCACTACTGAATGTCTCCAAATCATCAAATTGATAATGAATTAATAACATTCACTTAGTGTTGTTTATAAGTGTGTATTTTAATACAATAATAAGTTCTCTGATGTATTTGGTAAACAATGAAAATGGTCCCAGATATTTTTATTCTATAAACAAGTCCCATATCATAAAGGTATAAAGGCAGGCAGTATGAAAAAAGGAAACTCACTGGTGAATTCGTGCACGGCTGAAGGGGCCAGTATAGCAGTCTGACTCCTCTAAGTCTGGAAAAGCTGACTTGTCAAGAACCATTGGGTTGTGGGCCATCCAGTTTTTGATTCTTCTAAAATAAGTTTGCATCCTGGAATAAAGTCACATTTTAGACCTAGATTAGGTAGTCCAAAGCTGTGACTACCTTCCGCTACAATTCTCTTAAGTACTAAAGAAATTTCTCTGAAAAGAGATACACAAACCTACACATACCACACATAACATGCATTGCTTCTGTTCCCACATGAAAGAAGAAAATAGCAAAACAACTTTGTTTAAACTCTTTCAGGACAACTATGTTACCTTCATGAAAAAATAAAATAATTGTGGAAAAGATTTCAGAAACAAGATACATAAAGATGGTGGTAGGAAAGAGTATTTTTTTAAAGCAGCAAAATGTATTTATTAAAACAGTGTGTGTATACATGTATGTAGCTATACAGATATAGAAATAGATCACTCCCTAATTCTTTAAAACAAACAGAATTGTAGCTCTAGAAAAGTGGAAACTGAAAATAAATGTCTGTGACACATTCAGTGGCACTGGGAGTCATAAGTGTGGTACATAGCAAAATTTTAAAGTCAACCAAAACTGAATTAATTTATTGCACTGTACTAGCCATATAAACTTGTATAAATTATTTACTTCTTGCCTTGGTTTCCTCACTCATAGAATAAAAGTAATGCTGATCTTACTGGAGAGTTGCAAATTGGTGTTTTATTCTAGACTTGGTAATTTACAATAAGAAACATTGGGACAAGGAGCCTTTGCAGGACTTTTAAGATCCTCATGAACATAGGAATAACCTGATTATCTTGTTAATATGCAGATACTAATTTAATGGGCCTGGAATGGGGACTGAGATTCTACATTTCTACATAGCTCTTAAGGGACACTCATGTTGCTAACCACTGACTATACTTTGAGTAATGAGTTTAGCATAGACATCTGGCATATACCATTTGGATAATGTTTTAGGAAATCTGACATCAGGATACTTTGGCTCCAGCTTTAGATTATACTAATAACCTAGTTCTATTATAATATATATATACAGTGATTGAAATCAGATTTATTTTACAAAGAAAAATAGAAACAGAAGAAAGATATTGACTGCAGGGATTGACTCTGAAAGTCTAAATTCAGAGTTACTACAATAATAGCTGTGTTTAATAACACAATTGCAATATTTACACACTATGAGTTTCTATCTGGGGAAATTTTTGGCTTCTGCAATAGCAAGCCAAAGTAGCAGGAGAGAATATTTTTGAAGAGAAGTATTAAATATAACACACCTCAATATTTCTTTGGGCAACTCTGCTTAAATTTCAGAAAAAAAAATAGTATAGCAATGGGTAGGCAGTGAATATTGTATCTCAGGGATTATTTCATTCAAGCCTACCATGGTAAAATTACCATGTGTAATTTGAAATAATAATAATATCCTAATGCAAAGATTAGTACGTGAAAGTCTGGATTTTTCCTTTGCCAAGTAAGGTTATGATTTACTCATCAAGTCATTTTTGTTTTTGGAGGAAACAAAACTTTTTCTAGCCTAAAATAATAAATACATAGTATTTGAGGTGTCATTTTCCCTCTTCTCATTATAAAGACAGCCTTTAAAATAATAAAATGTCACCTCATTGGAGAGCCTGATGTATAGATGTGTAGAAAACATTGAATAGACTGCATCACAATTACTCAAGCTTTTTAAAATTAGCATAGTTGAAAAAAGCAATGGGATAGGAGTTGGAAGATAGTGTTCTAGTGCTGGTCACTAAAACAGGGCTAAATATTTCCAGTCTTTGAGCTTCAGCTTCCTCATTTCTAAAGAGAGGGAGTAATTCCATCTGTTTTCCTTCATTAGGAGGCTAGGAGGATCAAATAAAAGGAGTCATTCTAATTATACTTAGAAAATGCTGATGGGTGGACAGGCGCAGTGGTTCATGCTTGTAATCCCAGCACTTTGGGAGGCTGAGGCAGGTGGATCATGAAGTCAGGAGTCTGAGACCAGCCTGGCCAAAATAGTGAAACCCTGTCTCTACTACAAATACAAAAAATTAGCCGGGCGTGGTGGCGTGTGCCTGTAATCCCAGCTACTTGGGAGGCTGAGACAGGAGAACTGCTTGAACCCAGGAGGAAGAGGTTGCAGTGAGCCGAGATAGCACCACTGCACTCTAGCCCAGGCAACAGTGTGAGACTTCGTCTCAAAAAAAAAAAATAAAAACATAAAAAAAAAAAGAAAGAAAATGCTGATGGGCTACAGTACCCAAGGCTCTAGTAGCTCTGACAATATCATAAACAAAGTAGGAATAAATGTGAATTTTAAATATTTTTAAAAGAAATGGCATAAAAGCGGTTTCAGACCATCATTTGTGATGTTAACAGAAAATAAGCAATATTATCACTTTAGGCTTTTCACATACACTTCCTGTGAAGGAAGGGGTAAACAAAGTCTAATAGTGAAATATAGTTGGCCTGAATTTGAATACCAGGATTCAAGAATCTAGGTTATTAATTTCTTTAAGCCTCACTCAGTTTTTCTTCTCTTAATTGAAAAGGAATACCTTGAGAATTAAATGAATAATGTCTGACACCACAGTGCACAGAACATAGTAAGCACTTGATAAATGTTTATAATAATAATGATATATGATTTGTACTACTAAAAGTACCATCACCATGCCACCAATGTAATCTAATATATTATCTACACTCTACTAAACCTTTATTGTGTTAGACATTTTGCAAACTCAAGATATCATGGCATAATGTAAAAATACAGCTTTAGGTTTCTTTGCTGCAATCAGAGAAAAGCTAAGAGAATTCTATGAAAATGGAAAACAAGTCAGGATTAAAGGGTCAAAAGAATTTGACTGAAGCACAAACTCTGCCAAACCAGCTGTGAAAGCTGGGCACGAGGTGTGTGGGTGGGGATGGTAAAGGAGTCTTTTTTGTTTTCTGGCCTGCAAAACTGGCTATTCTCTGTTCTGCTTCCCTTGCAGAGTCATTATTAAGATGCTTTAATAATTGAATGTGAAAATGCTTTGTGAATAAAAAATAAATTGCAGTGATAATAATACTAACAATTTCCTCTCAACCTGCTGGAGAAGTGATGATCTTCAAAAGCTGAACAATTGCCTGTACATTAATTATCCCCTAATGTGTACTGCTCAAGATTAAGCATCTGAGAAAAATCCTTCCCCACTTCAGGAAAACAAAAGGAGAAGTGAAACTAAATGGCCACGTTAGATCTCAATTTTCCACTTCCTTTGTAATTTTTTTCAGTTTACTGTTATATAATTTTACAGACTACTTTTCTATTTATTCCTTGTCCCTCCCATGTGATCCACAAAGAAACAGAACAAAGAGAATTACTTATTATAAGTAAAATGAAAAGAGGTGGGCTATAGTAAGGTTCAAGATATTTTAATAATCATTTTGAATAACTGATAACTGAATTTTCATTTTATGAACTTACACAGAAAATGAGAAACATAAAAGATAAAACAAATAATGACATATAATAGTGTTTGTTTTTCTAGTTTACTTTTAAATTTGACCAAAACAAAGAACATTTTTTTACCTTATTAAAAATGTTTCTCTAGCATTTACTACATGCATTTGTCATAACTTTATATAAACAGACATTTGTTCCAGTTTCAATATACAGAATTTTATACTTCCGAAAAGAAGATTCATGTTTAACAGAAAACCCACTAATTATGCAGTAACAAAGTCTCACTAATTCTATAGTAGCAAACTGAAGCAAAACTAGAGATTCTATCAGCCATCCAACAATAAGCAGGCATATGCAGAGCAAAGAGAAGAAAACCTGCAGTTGCAAACTTGCATAATATAATATTCCAGTGACGAATTTCATTAGCAAAATGACTGGAAATTTGCTACACAGACCACAACCAAATACCCACATGGGAAATCAGAGCTCATTCTAAACGAGAATGTTAACCTGACAGAAAAATGTGACTTGGCTGAAGAGCATCATTAGTTTAAAAAGGAAAAGCTATTTCAGTACTAATTTCTTTAATATTCATTCTAATTTCAAGGTTTTTTCCTCCATAATTTACTTTTCTTGTCACTCAATACTGCCACACCTAAAATTAATGCTTGAAAGTGACCAACATTTTCCCATTCTGATTTATAAAGTTTGAAATTATATTCAATTTTCTTTAGTAAAGAAACTAGATTTATTGAATCATTTCCTCAAATGGCCTGTTAGTCACACTATGCAGTTCTACTAGTTTTTATGTTATTCTGATTTGTAACATACATCTACAACATTATTTAATGGAGCATACTCTACCACATTCACATGCTTTATCTTTGTTAACTGATTCTTTTGCAAGGTGCAGAAAACTGCCAACAGTAAGAAGCTTTTTATTTGAACATTCATTAAATGGAAGCTGATTTCTTCCAGTTAAATAGTGACAAGAAGATTCAGGAGGAAGAGTTCCTTCCATCTCAGGGTTGTGGTTTGATTAACTTTTTTTTTCCACAGTTACTCTTATCACAATAGGTAAAGAGCTAATATTTTGAGGTAAAGCTACTCAAAAGTTCATATTCAATACTAGGATAAGAGACGTACCTTTGAGTGTTAGAATAAGAGTGAGTGTTAGGATAAGGGTGGCTCTGCGATTCAAAAGATGCTATATGGCTTTGGTAAAGTACCTCATCTCTCTGAACACTAGTCTTTACCACTTCTTTCAAATGAAAGAACTGGACTGAATAACAGAAGGTCTTTGCTGGGTTTATTGTTCTGTTACTAGCGGGTCATCATTTAACCATTGATCCTCATCTTATAAATATTTTTAAAATTAAAATATTATAAGATGCTAAATTGCAATTAAAATCCTCCTTCCATAACATTATAACATGGGAAGAAGCCAAGAATGGCAATAATAAATTGTAACAAAAAGACTATCGGATTTTAAATGTTATTCAATTTGGCATAAGTCATTTTGGAAATCTCTTCAACAAATCAATAGAATTATTCTTCCTACAATTTACAACTACTGATATGGGAAAATCAAATATCTTGTTATATTTTTTCCAAATGACAAATTGGTTATAAAGAAATGATTCATCACCCACCAACCTGCCCATTGATTTGTTCCTCCCGTCAGTGTAATAGCACTTTTTCCTGAAAAATACAATAGAAATCAGCTGAGGAAAGTAACAAGAACAATAAAGTGATATGAGTGAGTGACAACATTCAATCATATTGAGCATTTCCATACCCCAACTTCCATATGCTTAAGAAACTTAAGATGTTTGAAGTAACCCAGCATAATATGAGGAACATCAACTTTACACTGTTTTAATTTCAGAATTTAAGATACTAATAACAAAGATACTCTAATAAATCTACAGAACACTTTTGAAAAAATGAAATTATTTTTAACTCTATTTTTTGAAAGTCTGTCTTCTGCCACTCAATTTATACTAAATGAATTATTTTCTTACATTTTATATAAGCCATCTATCTATCTATACATCCATTTAATACATACGTAAAAAATACTTCTGATTTGCTAAGGAGTGTTAAGTTAGAACCACCAAAACTTTAGAGAAAAAAGAGGGAGGATCAGTTTGTGTCCTCAAGAAGCTTCCTTGATAGTTGAGGTGAGAAGTCATCAGTTAAAATTAAATGTGAAAATGCAAGAAAACAGAGAGGCTATAGAAATACCCAGGAAGGGGAGCTCAGTTCGTTTTTATAGATGGAGGACGAAGGACACAGGGAAGTTTTCCCAGAGGATATGTCACCTGTACTGAAACTCAAAGCATGAATAGGAGTAGTCTTTTGGGTAAAGTGGTTACACATGACATCCTAGATAAAGGTAGCAGCAGCAGCATATGAAGTGGTTTTTGGGACAAAAGCAAGTATTATAAGATTTAGAGAACTGCAACCAATTTGGTAATAGCTAGAGTATACACTAAAAGTTAAGGATCATGATAAAAGAGTGGAGGATGGTAAACAAGGCACAGATGATAATGGGACTTAACAACTAATGCTAAGGTTTTTAGATGAAAAGCAATGGGGAAGATATTCAATGTTTTAAGTAGAGGTATAACATTTCTTAGAGAAACTAAAAATTAAGGTGACAGAATTCATCTCCTAAATAATTTTCTCCACATGCTCATGTTGGAGCTTAGAAATCTGATATTCTTACTCTTCTAAAATACCTCTTTATCTTCATCACTAAAATTCATTTCAGAGGATCAGCAAACTCCATCATGCTGTGGTGTCTAGAAAGCGGGGTTAATAGGACATCCAGTATCTAGCCCTTAAGCATGTTATTAGCTGCTTAGAAAACTTGAAAACTTTTGGAGATACCATATTTCATTGCAATCCCTTTCATTGCTAACTTTTGGAGATTCCATATTTTACTGCAATTATATTGCCAGAAAATAACTTTAAAGTTGTCCTCGCCGTATTCCAACACTAACTTCAAATACAGAACATTGAAGCTTGTTATATCTATCCTAAACTCACACTTTAAATATCTTCTCCATTTTTTTCAAACATACACAAAAGCTTGGGTGCATACTTTACTCAATTCTTACTGGACTGTAAACTCCTCTTTTTTTTCAGAACCACCTCTACATAGATTGTCTTGCACTATTTTCCCTGACGCAACATAGCTCTTCACTAACAGTCTTTTATAAAAGAAGTGTTTCTTAAAGACAGTAGTTAGTTTTGTTTCTCCGACTTTGTATGCGTAATGCATACTTGGCACATTGCTTGAAAAATAGAAAGTGCTCAGATGGCCAATGAATAAATGAATAAGCCTTCATTTAATCCACAGTTGCATTTATCTCTTTCAGTGCCAGAAAGCATTTCTCATTTAATAAACACTTACTGAATACAGTATCATTAAAAAAAAAAAACTATAAATGCGGAAATTGGTATAAAATAATTCCTAGTATCAAACAATCCAGGGACATTATTAAAAGGAGATAAAGTTTACAACTGTAATTATCAGGAGTAGATATGGTTAGGAATATTACAAAAGAATATGGAGAGGGTTGGCATTTGAACATCATTTTCTACTTTTATTGATGGTTGTTTGAATACTTCTCTTAAACAATTAAAAAACTATTGAGAAAATGCATTAGGAGAAATAAGGAAAATTGAGAAAGTCATACAAGATAAATATAGTTTTTAGACCATCTATATGGTAAGAGCAAATAAAAATGAAAAATAATAGACTTAATTCTCCCTGTTGAAAAGGAAAGAGACTTCTCCTCCCTCTCTCTTCTGAGAGCATTAACTTAAGAAAACTTGCCATTATAAGTACTTTCTCCTCTCTTTGAAATGTATATGGTTCTTTAAAACATGAAATGGGCCTTTTGTCAGGACTTAGAGGCCATCTTTTTACAATGTAAATATCAAGGGAGATAGCAGCCCCAAACCAGTTTCTGTGAGAGGTAGGAGCTTAACTTTGGCAGATGCCTTGCACCAAGTTGCAGAACTACCTCCTGTCAAAAAGATATGAGAGGTTTTATTTCGCTTCTGTATGAAGCTAATTAACAGCCCAATTACCAGGTGAATCTATGATAAACTATGAGTGATGAATGGTGTTGTTAAGCCCTCTTACTTAAAGGATTGATACTGTTTGTTTTTGTGTTCCCACCCAAATCTCCTCTCAAAGTGTAATCCCCAGGTGTTGAGTCCAGGAGGTGATAGGATCATGGGCGTGGTTTCTCCCATGCTGTTCTTGTGATAATGAGTGAATTCTCACAAAATCTGAGGGTTTTATAAGTGTCTGGAAGTACCTCCATTTCTTCTCTCTCCTGCCACCTTGTGAAGAAGGTGCTTCTTCCCCTTCCACCATGATTGTTAAGTTTCCCCAGGCCTTACCAGCCATACAGAATTGTGAGTCAATTAAACCCCTTTTTCCTTTATAAATTGTCCAGTCTCAGGGAAGTTCTTTATAGCAGTATGAAAACGGACTAATACAGGGCTAGTTATTATTTTGAGAATATGCAGGCAATAGGCTGTATTGCGGGAAGAAATGCCAGATATAGGCGAAGGGGAGGAAAGCAGCAAATCACACTGCCACGGGTGTACCTATGCAACAATCTTACATGTTCTTCACATGTACCCCAAAACCTAAAATACAATAAAAATTAAAAAAATAAAAATTAAAAAAATGAGATTTCCCTTTGTCTTTACAGCTTTTTAGTGAATTGACTATGATAAGAATCACATTCTGGTTTAATGTTTATTCAATAATGAAATGGTTTTCTTCCTTTTCTATCTTTGTGGAGAGGTTTTCTGGGAGAGGCAGATTTTTTTTTTTTTTTTTTTTTTTTTTTTTTTTTTTATACGGTGTCTTGGGATGTCGCCAGGTTGTGGTGCAGTGGGGCAATCTCGGCTTACTGCAACCTCCGCCTCCTGGGTTCAAGCGATTCTTCTGCCTCAGCCTCCCGAGTAGCTGGGACCACAGGCACGTGCCACCACGCCCGGCTAATTTTTTGGTATTTTTAGTAGAGACGGGGTTTCACC
>CAUYLG010064891.1:0-51189 GCA_963573385.1 Cacajao melanocephalus | reverse complement strand
TTCCAAAGTGTACTCTGAGCTTTGGAAACTATTCCATGCCGACCCGCCCCCACCCGCACCCGCCCGCCCGCCCCCCGCCCAGCGCGGGGGCGCGGGGGGCCGCGGAGGGGGGGGGGGGGGGCGGGCGTGGGGGGGGTGGGGCGGTCGGGATGGAATAGTTTCCAAAGCTCAGAGTACACTTTGGAAAATATCACATATTAGATGAATTCAGAGTGAGGATTAAGACCCAGTACAAAATCCCCTTCTGGGGCCCTAGTTTTCTCCAAGTACTACTGAGAGATAGTAAGTGGTTTCTAAGGGACCCTTCTAGCTCAGCCCTTCTGGGACTCTAGGAAACAAAAAAGGAGACAACACAGCTCTCAATTTGCCTCTATTCCAGCTAGGAAGATAAGTTTTGCAACTTGGAAGCACTCAGTGATTAGTCCACTTAGAGGGCAATATGAATCAGCATGGGTTGATGTGTGAAACCTTCGTTCGATCCTATCAGACAGACACGTATTGGGCACCACTGGTATGTATCAGCACTGGGCATGGGACAGGTGGGATTCAGGGCAATAGAGGGCATGTGACCGGCTGTCTACAGAGAGCTCTTAGCAGGGAATGGGCACATTGCCCCAATATCTTTGTAAAACAAGACACACTATGTTGAGAGCCATATTGGAGCCTCAGAAGGTTGGAGGAAACAGGAGCAGAGCTTTTGAGGACTAGGATGGTATAAAGAGGGAAAGGCACTCCTGCTGAACGGGTGACATGGCCAAAGGCTTGAGGACTGAGCTGAGTGCATCACTGCCTGGGCGGGCCCTGAGCAGGGCTGGAGTTGACTGAGCGCTCAGCGCTGGAAGTGCAGGTCTTTGGCTTTTCTTGCTTCTGGGGACAGCCACTGTCTCACAAGCAAATAGGTCTCAGCTTGCCTCCTGCTCACCTCCTCAAAGACATTTGTGAAGAATGGGATGTCTCTAACACCCCCACATTCTCCTCTTCTACCCAGCATCCTCACCACCCTTCCCAATCCACAGTGCTGTAGGGACTCAGAGGTGGGCCACCTAATGCCCTTCCTGTCTTCTTGGCTGCTTTTGAGGAACTGAGACAGGCCCCTGTCTTCGCATCAGACGGCCGTGTCCCAAGGGCAGGGACTGTGTCTCTGCTGTCTGGGGACCCTGAAGGGGCATGTGATCTGTATTCTCCCACACTCTTTGGCATGGTTTCACACACAGCTCCCTGGCATTTTGGAGGAAAGGACTCAGCACTGCAGCTCACCAACCAGGAAGGCTGGAACATTAGCTTCATGGAATGTTAGGATCCTCTAGCCCAGCATTTCCCAGCCGCCAGTCCACAGGCAGGCGTAGGGCCAGGGTACATTCTCACTGGTCTGCGCAGTTTTTCCTCCTCCGCATTTCTTACTTCCTAAACCTAAAAACTGAAACAAATCCAAGTGGCTCCCCGCCTCCACGGACAGATCCAGGGAGTCTGGCTGGGACTCCTGAGAGGCTGGGGTGATGGTAGGGCATTGTCTCAGCATTGAGCCCAAATCCTGTCCTCTTCCTCCAGCATGCTAAGGAGCCTGCAGAATCCCATCTGTCCTCCTCCCCTGCCTACAGCCCCGAGGACAAGTCCAGGCTTGCCTCCTCTGCAGGGTTTTCATAAACTCTTTTCTCTAACTGATGTAGTGTTTCTCCTTGTCTGCCTGGCAAACTCCTATTCACCAGGCATCGCCTATCCTTGGAATCTTTCCTTGACCAGTGTCCCTTCTCTAAGGCTCAATTGGTGACCCTGGTCTGTGATATCATGGAACGCTACCCTCCTGTCTCACTGCACACACATACACCCCCACACCCTCAAACTCTGTGATCGTCCAGGTCTATTTTCATTCTCTACCCCATCTTTCAGACTGTGAACTCCTTGAGGAAGGCAACCTAAGCTCCTTCATCACTATGTTCTTGGGGCCTGGCACGGAATCTCGCATCTGGCAGGTGCCCAGTAAATATTCACTGAACAAATGAGGGGGTGGGTAGATGGACAGATGGATGGTTGGTTGTGTAGGTGGTAGATGGATGAATGCGTGGGTGAATGGGTGGATGGAATGGTTGAAAGGGAGTCTGGACTTTGCTACTGATACTCCAACAGGAAGGTGGGAAAAGTGTTTCTGGCTAAGACCCACCAGCAGGTGTATGCATCCCTTTTTCTCTGCCTCATGCTAGGTGAAAAGTGTATCCTGTAATCAAAGTGGAAAGATTTAAGAATCATGTCCTTGTTATCCTTTCCCCCTTTCTCTCCCTCAGTGGCCAAGGGGACAATTCTGGATCTACTCCCTAGTCTCCCATGTTCTAGAAGAGGCTGCAGCTCTTTCGGTGACTATAGTCTCAATGTCCAGAACAGAGTATGTGTCTATCTAGGTGTGTGCAAAAGGCAAGGTGTATGGGGCATGAAGAGAAATGTGAGGTTATGCTCTCCTCCCAAGCTGACTTCAGGCTGCTGTCAGCCCTTCATCATCCCTTCCTGCCATCCAGTCCCCTTGGTCAGTCACTTCATTTGCTGCAGACTTATCCCCCAAGGATGGACGGCCACTGTTAGAGGCTTGGGTGGATCACAAACATGAACAAACACTTATACATATTCACATATTTACACACATCCACACTTACTCATGCACACATGCTCACATACATGCACTCATATGCTCACAAGCAAGTGCACACACTCATACATTCTTACACATGTACCCTATATCTAATCAATTGGGGATCAAATGGGGATCAAGGCACAGGGTCAGAATTCCAACAAATTCACCATGCAATATTCCCTGGATCAGGAACAGAGCAGGATGTCCACCTCTTATTTGAGTTGAGGCAGAGCCACTGGAGAATCATGTGGCCTTTTTAGTGCAGTGACCCTGCCCCAGCTTAAGAAACCAGGGCACATCAGTGTCTCACCAGCAGTTCCCTCATCTGCTCCCTGAGTCTCCACAGCAATGGCAGAAATTGCTCCAGTGGAGGACATAGTGAGATTAACAAGCATCATGTTTTTGGGTTTTTTTTATGGCTTTATTGAGGTATAATTTACATGCCAACACTCATAATGTCAATGTCATCAATGATTCTTAGCAAATTCAGAGTTGTGCAATCGCCACCACAATCCAGTTTTCGGGCATTTCCATCGCCCCATCCAGTTTCTCTGGTTGAGGAAGTTGCCGTCCCTGCCTGGTTTACTGAGCATGTTCCTCATAAATCAGAAGATCTTGCTTTGGGGGAGGAAGGAGGTTCTTAGTCATTGCTACCTTAGCATGGGTAAATTTAATACACTGCTTTTATAAGTTTCTTTAATTCATGAAGCAAATATATAGTACTCTTTCTACCATTGGTGGGGCTGGTGAGAAGCTGATGCTCCCTGGGCTCCTCAGCCAGCAGCCAGGTCACGCACTGAAAAAGCCACATCGTTCTCCAGGTGCTGTGCCTGAACTCAGGGAAGAGGTAGACATCCTGCTCCCTTCCCACAGGCTACACTAGGGAATGCCACACTTGGGAGCAAGATAGGCATTATGAGCCAATTCCCAACGAGCCAAACATTTATAGAGAATATAGCAGCTACACAGCAACCATAAAGCATTTCAGAAAGCATATACAGGGTTAACAGAG
This sequence comes from Cacajao melanocephalus, assembly GCA_963573385.1. NCBI lineage: Eukaryota > Metazoa > Chordata > Mammalia > Primates > Pitheciidae > Cacajao > Cacajao melanocephalus. The sequence continues at coordinate 47,557 of CAUYLG010064891.1, read as the reverse complement.
GTACAAAGGGACAAGGTACTGCAAAATTTAGAGGAGGTAGAGCCCTTTTCAGGGCACAGATGGGACGATGGAGTGCCAAAGACCGTGATGCAGGGTTCAGGGAGTGGGGAAGGGGCCAGGAAGATTGCTGGGGGATGCCACACCCACTGGGACACTGTGGGGAGGGGACTGTGCTGGAGCTCCTCCTGTGAGCCCCATTCTGGAGGACCTGCCGGGCCAGACATTTAGGGGGCTCAGATGCCCCTGGGTAGTCTGGCTGGCCCTTATAGACAGCAATTTCCACTCAAGAAGAGGCAGGGCAGAAAGCTCACCCAAACCCAGGCCAAGATAGGATCTGCCTCCAGATGCTGTCATGGAGGAGGCATGGGCAGAGTCCCCTCAGAGGATGACCTGACAAGGCCACTGCCACAGCCCCGGAGCCGCCCCAGCCAAGCCAACCAATCCTCACCTCCTCCTTCTTCCTTCAATTCTCTCTCTCTTCCAGGACTTAGTTCCATCTCACTTTATTTTTTTCCTCCATCCTTTGCCCCCAGCCCTGCTCTCATTTCCTCTTTCCACAGTGCAAGGGAATTTCGGCTGGAACAGCCCACAGTGTGTGGTGGGCCTGGGGGGGCATCCAGAGGTCGCTGGAGCAGGGAGGGCCCCAGGCAGGAGCTGAGCAATGTGTCACTGCCAGGGCTTGGCAGGGGCTGTGGCCCTGGGGGGTTGGGAACAAGGGAGCGCCTGGAAGGTGGGAGGTGGAGGGCAGAGCTGGGAGGCCTGGAGCTGCCAGAGGAGACCTGAGGTGGGGGTGGGGAGAACACTAGCTTAGGAGAGACCTTCTTTTTGGCCACTTCCTGTCCCAGCTCCCAGAGTCTTTTGTAGGGTCTCTTGGTTCTGGTTTGGGAGGTACCACCCCAGCCAAGAATTTCTCTTTCTTTCTTTCTTTTTTCACTAAATTAAATAATAAAGGGACTGTGTCTATCTCTATTTCCATGTAGCCAAGTCTGAGCCTCGGCTGATCCTGGAAGCCAACCAGGTACGTGGAAAGAGGAAAACACCACAGCCAAAGAAAATGAAGTGATGCCTTGAAGGCCAGATGGAGGCCGTGGGCAGGGATCTGCAGGAGGCCCTGGACTGAGGGGCTGAGGAAGGGGGGGCTGTCTGGCCTCAGACAGACAGGGGAGAGCAAGTCGAGGCTGGGTCTCCCACAGTGGGCTGCTGGAGGGTGGTCAGCCCAGGTTGGAGTCAGAACATGGGCATGGGTGTCCCATCAGGGTGGAGTTCCCTAAGGCTCCTTGAGGGTCCCACAGAGAGCAGGGAGGTCTCCAAGCTTGGTGAAGGGTAGGAGGAAGGGGTAGTGGGCCGGTCTGGTTGGAGGAGGGGGTCATTCAGCACTTGAACCCACTCCCCCGCCTGGTAACCTTGGCTCTGCACCTTCCAGCCCCAAGCTCACGCTGGCCCACAGCCTCACTCCTCTCTTCTACCTCCCTGACCCCTATGTCCCCATGCCTGGCCAAGCCCCCCACTGAGGGGCATTAGGGCTGCACCCCAAGAAAGGAAATAGGGAGATAGGGAGGAAGGAGCAGTGACCCTGCCCATGAACTCTTCCTGAGAAGATACACACCCACTGCCTTGCTGCAGGTAGCTGTTACTCTTGTCCTCCCTCTTTCCATGCCTGCTGCTTCCAGCCTGTGTAGGAGCCCTGACAAAGGAAAGCCCCGTAATCAATATGCTCTGTGTGCTCCAGGCTCCTCAGACCTTCTCTCACACCCCAGCCAGAGTCACGGTTCTACCTTCAAATACCACCCCTGCCTCACAGCATGACCCACCAATGTTCTCCTCAGCTCTCAGGATAGAGTTCAAGTTCCCAAGCATGGCCCCAAAGTTTCTGCCAGATCCCCGAATGGCCCCTCCTGCACCTCCAACATCACGTCCCACACCCCCACCTTGCCAGGGCTCTCATACCCACTTCACCCTACTAATAACTTCCCCCACGTTCTGCACTCTCCCTGTCCCCACACCGCCTGCCCCCTCTGCCAGGATAGTACCCCCTGACATGCACCTGGTTAATGCCTCTCATCCCAGCACCAAGGACAGCGCCTGGCACAGAGCAGATGCCCACTAACAAGGATGAACTGGTGAGTCTTTCACACTCTGCCCTGCCTCCCTTCCCTCAGGCCGGGTTGGGCTTCTCATTCAATATTGCTCAAGTTGTATTCAAATACCCTGGCCATTTATGTAGGTGATAGGATTTTGGCATCTTCATTGATGTACTTTTTCCTCCCAGTATTTATTTTCAGCCCATGGCTTTCTCTCATCTAAGCTGGACTGTGAGGCATGGATGCCTCAGGGAAGGGCTGTTTCAGTAGAAAGCAATGGACCTCTTAGAGTTTGCAGCCTAGACCCTGTGGAGATGGAGAAAGTGATAGGATGCCCCAGCTGAGGACAAAGGAGAGAAACGAAGACGGGAGGAGAGGGGTGGAGGCTGGTCAGAAAGACACTGTGCCTGGAGGAGCTGTGTGTCCAGAGGTGGAATTGGCATCCTGAAAGGCATGGTTCCTCCTCTGTCTGCACCATTCATTACCAACACCAGGCAGCTGGTGGGAGCCCACTGGTGCAACTTCAAACTCCCCGATCTCCACTTGAGTGGGCCCCCCTGGAGGTCCTCCATGATATCTGAACAGCATCTGCTGCAGGCAGCAGCCAGAATGCTGCTGACTGACTATTAAGAGAAAAGCCTCTCCCCATACTCCATAACTACTTAATCCCTGCCCAACTCACCCAGGGTGGACCTCTACCATCGCCGTGATATCCCAGGGATGCGGGACTCTGAAGGGGAAGTGGGACACAGGAGGCTGTGGAAACGAAAGTTCCCCACACCCATTTCATGCCCGATGGAACAGAGCCTGCTCAAGGCATTCCTTCCTGCAGGCCAGCAGCAAAGACAGTACATCCATTTTTCTCATCGCTTTCCTACTAGGCCAGGAGCCTTGGGCCCACTGCATCTCCAGCTCTTAGCATGCTCCCTGGTACATAAGAGGTTCTCAGTATCTCTGAAGTAGACATTCTCCCCCTCTCCCTTACTAACAGAACTTCAGAGCTATTCAGGGAAGCCATGAGATTCCTTAAAAATAGTCAGCTTTCTAGAATCCCTTGCAGCTAGGATGGCATTAAGACAGTGTTCTGGATAATAAAATACAAGTGGGACAATGAGAGAAAATACCTAGGGACTGGGGCTCCTGGGCAAGCTTGTTAAAGGGACTAATTCAACTGAGATGTTCCTTTTCAACTTTTCTCCTTTGCCCTTTATACTTTGCCTTTCATACAAATTAGTGCTTGAAATATGGACATGAGGTTCAAGGTTCATAAGGTATAGAAAGCAGCTTGCAATAATGATAAAAAATGTCATACCCTAAGGATAGCAAAGCAGAATGGTAGAGAAAGTGTGGGTCTCTAATAGCATTGTGAAGGCCAAACTATGCCATCCTTGGATTACTTCCTTTGAATTTGTTTGTGTTCCAAGTGTATCAGTTAGCAACTGCTTCAACAGTGCTGTACAACAAATCACCCCCAAAGTAAATAGTTTAAAATAACAATGACTTATTCCCACTCTTGCATCTGAGGATCAGCTGGTGTTGGCTCTAAGCTGCAGGCTGAGTCTGTCTCTCATCCTCCTAAGACTAGCACTTACCCAGAGCATGTTCTTCCCATAATGAGAGCAGAATTATGAGAGAGCAAGCTTAACAGTGCAAGCACATTTCAAGTCCCTGCTTGCATGGCATCTGCTGGCATCCCATTTGCAAAGCAAGTCACATAGACAAGCCCATGGAGTTGGTGCTTAGCAAAGTACACTCTACCTCTAACAGGAGGAACCAGAAATTCACATGGCAAAGAGCATGGATATGAAGAAGAACATAGAATTGCAGCCAGTAATTAGGAAATGCAGGCTGAATAAATAAATGCTGGGTTACCATTATGTACCAGGAACTATTTTAGGTGCTTCATGTTTATTAGTTATCTCATTTAACCTTTGCAACAACTGATATGAAGCAGGTTTTATGATATTTACTTTGCAGAATAAAGAAAGCAATGGCTTAAAGAGGTTAAATATTTCATCTCTTGTGAATGGTAGGGCTGGTACTCAATCCTGGTTCTGGCCACTCCAAGGCCTATTTCCATCTATTATATCATGTGTTCTAATTTCCCCCACCCCAGAGTCTTCTGGGAAAAAGCAGGTGTCTGACTTTGGAATCTACACTGAGTGGAATACTAGCTTAGTATCTTGTCTCTGAATATCTGGACTGCAGGCCAAGTCGATTCTAAGGTATGGGTGGAAGGTGGGTAAAGAAAGGCTCTGAGAATTTAGACCACATCATTTGTAAGCAACAGAAGCTTAGTCCGGCCAGTTTAAGCAGAGAAAGGTTATTCAGTGTCCCCCAGAATTGCACAAAAGCGTGGAAAGACAGGCTCAAAAAACAGATGAGAGTAGTAGAAGGCTGGAAAGCCAGAGCACAGCCTAGGGTTCTGAGTCGTACCAGCTCTGAACACTGGGCACCACAGCTGGCACTGCTGCTGCAGCTGCTGTTCTCCCTCACAGCTGAAGGCTGCTGCTGCTGAAGCTACCACCAGAATAATTCTTCCCTGTCCTGGGTTTAGTTTAGAGTCCAGGCAGGGAGGTGCCAACTCTGATCAGATGCCCCCATCCCAGTTGCATGGGAGGTTAGCATCCAGCTTCAGCATCTGTAGTGGGAGTGGGAGTGGGAGGTGGCTGAGCCTGTGCCTTTCCACAAGCTCAGCCAGCAATCAGCAGCTACTGTAGTCAGCAAGTGTATGAAGGAAAGGGAGGCCTGCGCTCCGGATTCCAGGGCTGTGTGTACCCCTCTGGGGTGCGGGCAGTGGTGAGGCAATGGGGTACAGAGCTGGAGCCTGAGCATCCTGCCCTCTGGGTCCTCACCTGGCCCAGGGGCAGTTTTATGATGGTATTTCTCTTCTCAAGAGTTCCCAGGCTGGTGAGAGAAAAGTCTCACCCACAGAAAACTTCTGGAGACGATCAGAGCAAGGGCAAGAAATACAATTCAGCCTTTAAGTGCTAGCTAGTAAGACTTCCAAAAAAAAAAAAAAAAAAGGAAGCGATTGGGGATGTTAGGGAGGGCTTGGTTGAGCTGGGCCTTTGAAGAAGATGGTGTTTTGGGATGGAGGGATGAGGGAGGGCATTTTGCTGTGAGTGGAGTTGTGTGCAAGAGAAATTTCTGTCCCTTTTTGCATCTCCTACTGAGATATGTCAGTGACTGGCCAGCTTTCTCCAGGGATGGGAGGTAAGGGATGACAGAGGGGGTCTGTGTTCAGACCCCAGTCCAGCTAACCATGAGGTTTGCAGCTAGAGGCTTTTTGGTGTTGGGAAGAGCATGGGCTTTCAATCTTGTTCCTGCCTCTTCTGGTTTTGAGAGTGGTACTTGATAGATCTCTGAGCCTCAGTATCCCCATCTTTAAAGTAAGCATAATAGTAGTGCCTCCCCATGGGCCTGCTGGGAGTGTTACAATGAGGTAAGGGATATAGAGGGTTTAGGACAAGATCAGGCACATAAAAGCACTATCTTACAGTTAACGTGGCTGCTGCTGCTGCTACTACTACTGGCAACAACACAGCGAGGTAACAAAAGTGCCTAGCGTGCAGGCAGGGTCCACAGTAGGCACCAATGAAAGTTTGTTCCTTCCACATTCCCTGATTCCAGTGCTGTCCTCACATCCAGGTGCACAGTGTCCTCAGGGCTCCCGCCTACCCAGGAATCCCTCAGCTCCCTGTCTTGGAGCGTATAATGAAGGGTCTGTGGGAGGACAGAGAGGGCAGGAAGTGTGGGCACCCTCAGCCTTACCTCCTCTTGTGTCCTGCAAAGTGATAGAGGCTCCTGGTCTCTCACTCAGCCAGGTGCTCCCTACACCCTCCTGGGTCTGACTGGGAGCTCTCTGAGGTGAGCCATGCCCCGTTATGTGGATGGGCACAGGGCTAGGGGTGGAGGATGGTCCCCAGGACAGTGGAGAGCACAGAATACAGCCTAACCCAGAATGGGCCTCCATCCCCCTACTTTCTCTCCACTCCACACACCTGCAAGGGAAAATGGGGCAGGGAGCTCCATGGCAAGACACAGAAACCTAGAGGAGCTTCAGGTGCCCTTGGCCTCAACACACTGGCGCTGGGTCAGCTGGACTGCCCTGAGCTTTGGCGTGTGGGGGGATGTCCCTGCTTTGACACCCCCAGGCAGGCACAACTCACACCCTAAGTTCCTGGGGCCAGGGTCTGGATACTTTGCTCCCCACAGCCCCACAGGTCCAGGCTCCGGGCTGCCGTTTCTCCTCTCCCAACCAACCTACGGGCAGCCCTGGGCCAGCCCCAACTGCCGCTCGCCTCCCCACCTCCCCACCTCCCGTCCCCAGCACAGAAGCCCTGTCAAGGATCACTGCAAAGCACCACGTGGAGATCTAATCTGGGGCGGGGGTGCCGAGCTGAGGCGGGGTGGAAGGGGTCGACGAGAGGAGGAAATTAATGATTAAATAATGGGTTCCAAATGTAGCGGCTCCGAGTGAAATCCCCAGCTGCAAGCCGGCAGGCTGCACGCTCTCGGCCCGGCTCCAGGAGCCCCGAGGAGGCCCAAGTAGGCGGCGGAGATGCTGGTGGCGGCGGGCAGGCGGCTCCCCCCAGGCCCAGTCAAACAGTGCTGGCCAGGACGTGGGGTCACCGGGGTGCCTGTGGGGCCCTGGTGATTCCTGATGACAGGTGGGAGCCCTGCCACTTGGAGCATGGCTGCTGCGGAGCAGGGACCCACCCGAGCGGGACACGGCAGCAGGAGCCGAGTGGGCAATGGGGAAGTCTCAGCTGGCAGGGCTGCAGACACTCTTGGCCTCCATGCCTGGCACCCACTCCCCAATTCATTCCACCACTTCATTGTCCTGGCTAGCCTGAGCTTCAGTTCTTCCTAGAGCAAGTCCCAGGAAGGAATCTGAGGAGAGGGGAGACCTGCCAAGACCACCAGTCCTACCCTGAATCTTCCCCCATGAGCATACACCCCTTCCTATGTCGAACCGTGATGCTTGCCTGATATGTGGGTGAGACAGTCCCCTAGACTGAAACTTCAGTCTTGGCTAGAGCAGATTCCTCTTATTGTGCCTCAGTTTCCCTCTGAACACTAAGGGCTGGGATTCCTCTGCAGCATTCCCTGGAAGCGAGGATTGTTTTGCAGGCGTTTTTCTCTCTGACCAGTAGCGAAGGTGTGTGAGCCAGCCCCCTGGACTCTACATAGGTTTCTACCAGGGAGTTCTGCCCTGGGCTCTCAACACACCTCCTGCATGTGAGGGGAGGGCCCAGGTCTGGGAAGCCAGGGACAAGTATCTTGGCCCCATCGCTCCTTTCCTCCTCCTCTGGAACCCTGCTTGGAGCCTGAAATTTTCCACACTGAGCCTTTGGCTGCGGACGCTGGAACTTTTGCAATTTCCTGACTTGAAAACTGCTCCCCCACCCCTACACCCTCCACCACATTCCTGTAGGTCTTGTGGGGGTGGTCACCTTAGCAGGGGCCCAGAGCCCAGGCTGCAGGGAGCACACAGCTAGGCCTTTGGCTGTGATGTTGAAAGGTACACTCTTAGCTGGAAGCTCCCATGTCGCTGTCTGTCACTGTCTGCCTGTCTCACCCCAGGCCTCCCAGGAGAATGAGTAGCTTAAAGGCCCAGGAGAGTGGGAATCTGCAGAGCAAGAGGGAAATCCATATCCAGGTAAATTGAATTGAATGATGGGAGTAGAATTTCTTTGCATAAGTCCAACCATACAGAATAGGTTCTACCCTGGAGCTGGGACACTGTGCCCCTCCAAGAACAAGTGGGGAATGCTGAGAAATGTTTGGGCCAGGGAAGGTGACACACAGCCCTGAAGAGCATTGGATTCAGAGCCTGGGACCAGACCAGACTTAGAAAAAATTGGAAGCCAAGGCACCCAACCCCGCTCCTGGCCAATCCTATGTTGCTGAAGCTGCCACAGTGGCCCCGGGCTGCTTCAAAATGCTGCGTATGGCCAGGGGACAGCTGCCAAGCAGAAGCCTGCAGGTAGAAGCTGAGAGGGAGGAGTTTTCACACAATTTGCGCAACAGTGCAGTGCCATGTCATTTTCTACTTCTGCAGCTCCCCAGAGCGATTCTGTATCATGTCATCTGGGGGCTGATAGCCCAGGCCTGCCGTGGGCCTTGTGTCACATCCTGCCTAGCTCTGAGGCACCAGTCCTGAGTCACTTTTATGGACTTCCATTCTCTACTGCTCTGGACAGGCAGGCCAAATAAACACCAGGCCCAATAAGCCTAGGGCCTTCCTCTCCCCGGGTCCCCTACACTGCCTCATCCAAAATCCACACACCATCAGGGATTGCGCGTGCAGAAGAATTTTAATAAAAACAAGCAATTCAGAAGGGCTGGCAGGGCAGGCAGGCTGGCCTTGTAGACTGGTGCTATTCCTGGCCTGGGAGGCCAGGAGGCTCTCCTAGGAACAAGCACTCCCAAGACAAATATGGAGCAACAAGCCGGCTTTGTCTTCTTCCTTTGAAGACAGACTGTCCAGGCTGGGACTTGGCCACACAGGATGAGAGGGGAAGGTCTCGGAGGGAGGGACTAAAGGCGGGGTCAGGGCTGACAGCAGTGCGTAGTGGGGGCTCTGGTCCTTTTTGAAGATGGTGGCCATTTAGGGTCAGTTAATGGAAGTAAGGGAACAAAATTCTCACTAGCTTTGCCACCTGTCTGATCTCAAGTTGTCACCTCACTCAGCACCATTCCCCTGCTGGCCCACAGCTCAGTCAGGTGCCTGCTGTCTCCAACATGAAAATCATTCACTAAGGGCCCCACGCCATGGCACAGATGGGGTAAAAACAAAAATCAAAAACAAAACTGAGAACTTTTAATCCCTTGGTTCTGTGGAAATGGATTTTTTCCAAAAGGAATTTAATTAAAGACAGAAAAAGACCAACATAAACCAAGAAATCACACACACATGTGAAAAGTGCTGTGACGGCCCCACAGTCCTGGCCTGAGAAGAGAAGTCTGGGCACAGGGCTCCAGGGCCCCCAGAAGCCAGGCCTGGAGGAAGCAACCTTGTCTGCCACAGCTTCAGAAGGCCCTGGGTTGGGGGGTCTCAGTCCTCCAAAAGGTGTGAGCCAGGCAGTCTCATGGCCCCAGTCAGGGAAGTTTAGCTCTCAGCGGCTGCCCAGTGACCATCCAGACTCCATGGTCAGGACCCCAGCTTTCCACTGGGACATGGCCTTGCGCAGGGTGGTGATGGTTGAGGGTGGTGAGGGTTGACGCTCTCTGGTACTGACCAAAGCTCACGTCATAATCTCTGCCCGTTTTAGAGAATTATCTGACCCTTCTCTCCAGTGGCTTTTTCTTTCTTTTCTTTTTTTTTTTTAAGCAAAACTAGGTCTATTTTTGTGATTTTAAAAATTTGACAAATTTTCTTAGTCCAAATCGATCCAGCAAATTGTGGTCAGCAATTCCCTCCCCTGTATGCAGCCAGCACCAGCCACATCAAGGCTCTGAATGCGGTCAGCCTGCTCCTCACAGCTCCCCTGGCCCCTTCGCCCTCCTTTCCAACCTGACTTCTGTCTTCAGATGTTGACAGTGTGACTCATTTCTTTCCAAAGCCCTCACTTTGTCCCTCAGTGTGTGGCTCAGCTTGGGCTGGTGGCTTCTCCTTGTCACCAAGATGCAAGTTTCCCACGGCTACAGTGCTGCTGCCCCCTAGGGAGATGCCTGTCCCAGGTCAGCCTGACTCTGGGCTCTTGCATCAGGGCACAGCCCCGTCACACAGCCCCCTTCTAGGTTTACAGCACCTAAAAGGGGGTTAAATGAATGAATGAGTGAATGGTGAACTCATATTCAGTCTGCACACACAAAGGCCTTTCCCAAATGCCTAGGCAGAACTACTCATTCCATATTAACCCCTTCCTCTTAACCCTCATTACACACTTCTCATATCAGTGTCCAATACTGATTCTCTCCAGGCCTTCCTTGTGTACCCTGTATCCTCCTAACATTTAGAACCACGCCTGGCACCTAGTAGATGCTCAGTAAATGTCTGTGGAATTAGCGACTGAGATTGATATGATTTGGATGTTTGTCCCTTCTGAATTTCCTGTTGAAATGTGATTCCTAGGTGGGGCCTGGGGGAAGGTGATTGGATCATGGGGCAGATCCCTCCTGATTGGCTTAGTATCACCGCCTTGGTGATAGGTGAGTTCTTGTTCAATTAACGAGATCTAGTTGTTTAAAAGGGTCTGGGACCTCCCCGCTCTGTCTCTCTTGCTCCTGCTCTCAACATGGGACGTGCTGGTTCCCTTTCACCTTCCATCATGATTGGAAGTTTCCTGAGGCCTCACTAGAAGCAGTGGCTGGCACCACGCTTCCTGTACTGATTGCAGAACCATGAGCCAATTGAACTTGTTTTCTTTATCCGTTGTCCAGCCTCAGGTATTCCTTCACAGCAACACAAGAGCAGACTGACGCCGAAACACACAACCTGGAATTTCCTCGACCTGGGCTGTGGCTCTCTTTCCTCCTTTTGTGTCTGCACCTCTCACGTCTCAGTTTTCCTTTTTTCTTCATCAAAATCATTCGAGATTGCCTTGGAAGCATCTCTCTCCTCTCTCTCTCTCTCTCTCTCTGTGTGTGTATATGTGTTTCTTTTTTGAGACCGAGTCTTGCTCTTTCACCCAGGCTGGAATGCAGTGGCACAACCATAGCTTGGTTCACTGCAGCCTCAACCTTCCAGGCCCAAGTGATCCTCCTGTCTCAGCCTCCTGAGTAGCTGAGACTACAGGTGTGCACCACTATGCCCAAATAATTTTTTTTTTTTTTTTTGTAGAGACAAGGTCTCACTATGTTGCCCAGGCTGATCTCAAACTTCTGGGCTCAAGCAATCTTCCTGCCTCAGCCTTACCATATCTGTCTTAAGATTCTAGGGCTGTAAGGGCCTCTGCCCTCTATTAGGCTATGAGCTTCTCAAAGTCAGTGGCCTTCCATTTTAACCTCCACATCCTCTGCCGTAGCATAGTGCCCAGTACTCACAATAACTGTCCTATGAATAAATGGAGAAGGAACAATGGAACTCATGAACTCATGACTATTTTTCTTAGAGTCTTTAAAAATCTCACTGGCTATCTAATGGTCACTATTCATAAGGATTTCTCCCACTTTCACTTTTCTAATTAATTTGTTCTTGCAGATCAGAATTAACTCCAAAGAAAAATTACTTCCCCTGGTTGTTATAGACTTCTGGAAGATAACTCTTCTATCCTTTTCCACTTTCCATCTCTGCCCCACAGAAGCCACATAGTCAGCTTGGTATCAGTCAGGATAAGCCAAGTGATGATATGGTTACAAACCGCCCTCAGTATCAGTGACAGGTCTGGGTGACCCTCACTCTCCTAGCAGGCTCTTCTGTGTAATGTTTTCACGTGGCCCCTCCACATCAGCAGGTACTCACACAGCTGCTGCAGCAAGACACAGAGGTGGAGAGCTGAGCACAGCCAGGCAAGTTTTTTTCAACCAGAGGGGTGCACAATATTTCTGCTCACATATTCTGTCAAAGCAAGCCACATGGCCACTCTTAATTCCCTAGGAATGGGGAAGTGCCACCTTCCATGTACCTAGAAGGTGGGGAGAGCATATATTGGGCAACAGTTAGTGGTCCCTGCCACACTGGAACTGGAGTGAAACTCAGCCTACAGAGGCTGGTAGAGGTTCCGGCCGTGGCTGAGAAGAGGTGATGAGAAACTGAACAATGGAAAGAACCCCACCCTGGATCTGAACCAGGATTTGGACTTCTCAGTCACTCTAATTACCATACCAGTCTCTTCCTATGATTTTTGCCAGGAGCTCTGCCGGGAGCCCTGAGTAATCACAGCTTCACAGTTACCATTAGGGCAAGCTTTGTCAAACTTCCCTCAGGCAGCAGATTTCAGCTCAGGTCCCTGGGACTGGGGCCTGAGTGTCTTCCCCTGAGGGTCTCTCATTCACACCTTGTCCCTGCGAAGGGACACTCCAGGGAAGAGTGACTGGAAGGCGATGGTTTGCTGAGTTGAGTACCCTGTCACAGCTTCACCTGCTGCAGCCCCTCGCAGCCCCTACCTCTTCCCTCCCCTCTGCCCCCATGCCTGCAATTCCCACATCTTATGAAGTCTCTTCCCCTCTGGCTTTCTTGGCCAAACCCTTGGTCTGAGTTCCTCAGGTGCAATCTAGTGGCAGGGCCAGAGGGCTGATTCGATCTCTGGTTTAAGAAACAATAAGAAAAAGAAAGGGGAAGAGGAGAGGGAGGAAGAGGAGGAGATTATTAAGCTCTCCAATTAGGGGAAGACTGGCTAAAATTCTTGATATGGCATTTGCCCAGAGCCCATTAAGGGTCATCTGCCTGGCTCTTTGATCCAGCAGTTCCTTGATTCTATCCTCATCAGCCCTGCCTCCTTGCTCAATCTTCTCTGCTAACCCTAATCTTCCTCTTAAAATACCCAATGGCTCCTTTGAGCTGCTCCTCAGGCACTAACACCCCTACTCACGCCAACAGACTCACTATAAGTCTATGATCCTAATGCCTCAGACGAAACAGGGAAGCTAAGATCCCGTGCCTCTCACCAGCTGCCTGCAGCTTTTCACCCTCACTCCTGCTGATGCTGTGGAAGGTGGCCAAGCTCCTCTACAATCCACGAATCCATGATCCCTTTACTTTCACTGAGATGCAATGGAAGTCTCATCTTTTGGCTCTGAATACCGTATGCCCCGACTCTCAAATTTGCCCTCATGCTCAGAAAATTATTCTGTGTTTCAGACAGTCTTCAAGATGTTCTGCTTGGAAACACCACAGCCACTTCTGCCTTAGCATGCCCAAAACTGAGCTCTCCATCTTGTCCCTATATATCTTCCTCCCCCAGGCTCCCCATCCCTTTCACAGGCCTCCCTGCATCCCCTCCGTCACCTGCCAATATCCATCCACTACCAGGATCTATGGATCCTACCTTCCAGATGTGTTCAGGACTCACTTACCTCACTTCTCTCCATCTCTACCACCAGTACCCTAGTCTAAGCCTCCATCATCCCTTGCCTACGCTGCAACCCTACCCTGTCCTCCACTGAGCAGACAGGGTCATCTTCTTAAGGTATTGATTGGGTTATGCTACCACCTTGCTTAGAATCCTTCAGTAGGTTTTCAGCTGCTTCGGGATAAAGTTCGAACTCCTGACCATGGTTCTCAAGGCTGTGCGTGGTCTGGCCCCACCCACCCCCTCTAGTCTCACTCCTGCCATGTCATCCACGTGCCATGTTTTTGAACAAGACAAGCTCTTTCCTATCTCTAGGGCTTTGATCCTGTTGTTCTCTTGTCTAGAAGGCCTTTTCCTCCATTTGTCCCCTGGTTGATGTCTTCTCATCTCGGGTCTCAGATAAAATATCCCCTCCTCAGAAGGCCCTTCCTGCTCTTCATTCTAAATGAGTTCTCTTGCTATTCCTTTGCCTAGCACCTGGCACCTGCCCTTTATAACACTCTTGAAATATGAAACAACGAATTTGTAGGTGAGGTTGTTTGATGTGAGGCTTTCCCAGTAGATTGCAAGCTCCAGCAGAAAAGGACTATGTCCGTTTAGGTCCTGACTCTGATCCCAGTGCTTTGGATAGTACTTGGTACATAGTCAGTGCTCAAGAAATGTTTGGTGAGTAAATAATGAATCATTGGCCTTACAAATGGGAAAACAAAGGAACAGATTGGCCAGGTGACCTGCACAGTGTATGAATGACCAGACCAACACTAGAACTCAGTTCTCCTGAGAGTTCCCTGTCTTTCCCCTGCCCAACACTACCACCATATTATTTATGCCACCATTGCTGTTACAATGAGCAAGACACCAGCTTCCAAGGATGGTGGCGCACTGGGGAAGGCGACACAGGCAGAGGCCCTTCTACGCAGCCACCACAACTTCTTCACTGCTCCAGCCTCCCAAGCCTCCACCCTGGACCCGACACACCACTCATCATGGCCAATCGGCCTATGTAGAAGGGCTCCCCACTTGACATCCCACTCCCTCCTTCTCTCCTCACTCGTTCTATCATTCCTGGGCCTCACAGAAGGCTCACCTACTCCAGAAAGCCTTTTATTTTTCAACTGCTGAGTCAAGCCCCATAATACTCTTTCCTAGTGTTAAGCTGCTCTCTAGCCCTTTCATTGATGTAGAGTTGTCCCTCCTCTAAAGACTGTGAGTTTCCATGGATGGAGACCACCCCTTTGTACCTCCTGGAATAAATCCTGCTGTGTTCCAGGCACTGTCTGAATGTCAGGAATGCCAAGGGGAACAAAACAACATCTTTACTCTCATGGGAATTAGATTCTAGTGGGAGCAGATGATCAATAAGTGAATAAGTCAATGCATAATATAATTTCCTCTGGGGATGATAAGGGGACACAGTGGTGTTGAGAAGGGCCTGATTTAGACCCAGGGTTCCTGGGAGGAGATGGCATCATAGCAGAGACCTAAAGGGATGGGAAGGAACCAGAGTATCCTAACTGAAGGATAAGGAAGGAGAGACCAGCCTTTGACAGGAGAAAGGGCTTCTGCCTCTGCCCCCAGGACTGTTGGGGTGGGGAAAGGATCTGTGGGGAGGTCCCTAGGGGATGGGAGGAGACACTTGTAGGTAAGGATGCCTCCTTCCTTGGGTAAGGACGGCTTCTTCCCTTGTTTCTGTCACAATTGGCCTAGCAGTGGAGGGTCTCAGAGAAAGTGGTCAACATTGCCTTGTTCATTGGTTTTTTGTGTGAGGTCCTTTCTTGATGTCTAGCCTAAATCCAGGCAGCTCCCACCCAGTTTAAATTTCTGGGTTTAATGGACAGAGTTGCAGGGACAATTCTTCCTAAGCCAAAGAACTTCCTTTCTTCCACACTGCTCCCATATGCCTCTCTCTAGCATGGCTTATCTTTATAGAGCTTGAATCTTCCTCAAAAGTCCCATTTCCTCCTGTGCTGGGCTGAGAAAGAGCCTTAGGTCTGTGTCTCAGAAGGAGGTAGAAAGTCATCCCAGACAGATGCTGGCCCCTAGCCTGGCCTCTTGGGGCATCGGGCATCCTGGCCTTGCCCCATATCCTTGGTAAATTCTGTTGCCTCCCAATCCTCCAGTGCCAGGGCTGCTGGCTCCAGCACATGTGGGTGAGTATGGCGTATTCACTGGGAGGAGTGTGCTTTTCATACAGTTCCAGCCTGCAGGAGGGTGGAGGTCAGCACGAGGGCCTGAAACGCTCTCTCCATTCAGAACAATTCCCAGCCCCACTGGCTTCCAGGCTTGTCCTCTGGGGACACAGGGGAAAGGACTGGAGTGAGTTAAGGATGACTCAGAGGTGAAGACAGGGGCGATGCAGAGCAGACATTTATGAAGTGCCTGATCTAGGGATCAGGGTGTTGAGGAGCTCTGGCCCTCCTGTCTGGTTCCTGGCTGGGTCTTAGGCCCTTGGGAAGGGCACTGGCTCACCAAAAATGAGTGCCAATGGGCAGGCAGGGGACCAGAGCCCAGGGTTCCTGGTGCTACTGGCCTGAAGAAACTTTGCAAGTAAAGTGGGGCCTCCCTGGGGCAGAAGGCAAAGTTGACATGCTCAGGTTGGGATAGTATTCTTCAAGGTTCTGGTTCATTGCTCACTTTTTAAAAGGCAAAACCCTTCTTCTCACTTTTGACTTCTTCAGCTTCATCTGCCTCAGCTTAGTTTTCTGGAAACATTTTTCTGCCACTGCCTATTGGGCCTTCCCATTCTGGCCTCCCCATCACTGAGGACTCCACTTTCCACCACTTCTCTCTTCTGGGTGTTCTCTTGCTCACGTGGCTTCAACAGCACAAGCACATGCATGCATACACACACACACACACACACACACACACACACACACACACAGTCTGTGCTGAGTGGCCTTCTGACATACAACACACACCACAAGCAGTCTCTAGCTTCCATCTGTAGGCTCCAAGACCTTTTCATTAAACCATGATTTCCTCATCCTCCTTGATGGGCAGGCTCCACCAAGGTTGGAGACAGAAGGATGAACAGCATCAAAAAACAAAGCTGAGTGTGAGTGTGCTGGGATGGCCACAGGCCACATACATCCTAGCCAGAGCCTCCCAGAGCAGGCCCTGAGACAAGGATGTAAGTGAAGTCATGTATTTAAGAGGTGTTTCGAGGAGTGGGGACATGAGACAAGGAAGGGAGGGTCGTCGATGGGTGCCCTAACAAGACAGTTACCACTGTAGGCAACTACAGTTTAGAATATGACTAGGGATTCTCCAGGGGCCAACATAAGACCTCCACTCAGTCATTTTACCCAAGAATGAGGAGGTGGGTATGTATTGGTTGAAGCTGTTTGCAGGGAGTGTTAACATACCCATACTTCTAGCCTGCTGCACAGAGGACAAAGCTACCAGTGACCAGAAAAATCCCTCTGGAAAATAAATGTGGAGGCTGGTAGTTGGAAGTTGATCCAGAATGCACTAAAATGGAAAGAGAAATTATTTCCTTTCATAATTCCAGGATCATGGGATATGCTCTAAGTGCAAAAATGAAATATAATAATATTCAATTACCTACTTTCTTTGTCTATGATTTAGATGTGGGAAAAAAATACCCTCTAAAAATTTTTAACCATTTGTCTGCCCTCTTGGAAGCTTGGGCTTCATGTTTATGTTCCTTATAGGATCCTCATGAAAAGCAGTTTTATCCCAGTGATATCCCTAAAATGCCTGGCAGAAGCAAACATAAAATCCTTGAATAAGGATTGGCACAGACAGCATCTTAAAATTTACCAAGGGATTTGTTTAAAGGAAGCAAAGAAAAGGAATGGCTTCATATAGGAGTTAAATTCGAAATGGACCTCGTAGGTTGGCCAAGGTTTTGAAAACCAGAAGTAAGAGTAGGGAAAAGCAAAGAAAAGCATTTGAGGAAAGAGAAACAGCAAGATCAAGGCCATGGGATGAGATCACAGGAGCACTAGGATCTTAGAATGAATTGTGGATTAAGAAATTTTGTTGGGTGATGTATAATCCGTGGGAAGTATGAGGAGACAAGAGCTCTCTATGTAGGAGTGTGAAGTAGAGTATTCTCTGTGATGAGACCCAGGGGGGTTTCAGGAGAAAGATAATGAGTAGGGATGTGGGCACATTGAATTTGAGGTCCCTGTAAGTCATCCAGGTAGAGACGCCTGGTAGGTGATTGCACACAGGGGTCTGAAGTTGAGGTGGGAGGACTGAGCTGGAAATGGAAATTTAAGAGTCACCTGCTTAGAGGTGGAGGTCAAAGCTAAGGGATTGGTGAGACCACTAGGAGGAAAAAGAGCAAAAGAAGAGAAGAGTCTAGGAGAAGATGAGGGAAGTGAAAAAACACCTTCACTTTAGATGTGAAAAGGAGAAAGTGATGTAAAGCAAAGAGGTAGATGAAGAATGAACAGAACTCAGGAAGCCAATGGAGGAAGTTTCTAACAAAGGAGTCAAGGAATAATACAACATCCTGCCAAAGCCAAGGTGGATGGGGGCCATAGATGTAGCAGTTAGGAGGTCCACTGAAGACAAGAGCAGAGGTGATCTGGGAGTATCTGGGAGTACTGTGAGAAGGGATCCTGATGATAAAGCAGCCGGAATAGGTGTCATGGCCCACTAATCCTTCAAAAGCCTTTCTTCTGTGATTAAGATTTATTAGCTGAGGGGAAACACAGGTGATGGAAGGCATTTTTTTTAAATATAGAAGAAGGTTGGATTTTTAAAAATGCTCTCTCTATATATATAATAATAATTAAAATACATTTATATATAAATGTATTTATGTTTTAGTATATATTTAAAATATATATTTAATATATAAATGTGTTTTATATCATTTTATGTATATGTGTTTTATATTATATATATATATACACACACATACATATATATACACACATATATATTTGAAATGAGAGAACACCTGAACTATGGTATCTATCAAACTTAGGATTAAAGCCTGTCACTGCTATTGACTAGCTGTGTGATCTCAGAAAAAAATAACCTCTCTGAAGCTTTGTTTCCTCACCTGTAAAAGTGTGAATACTACCTTTAGGGCTGCACTGCAGATTAATGGGATGATACTTACCCAGTGTTCAGCAGAATGCCTAAGTTATTTGAAAAATCAAGTTTCTCTCTATTTGTCTATTTTTCCATTATGTAAAAGAAGTTGGTTGAGCCCCCATGAATGTAAGCAGTTATGTTTTAAATGGTCTTATACAGGGGTTTCTCAAACTCAGAAATCAAGAAGCTTGAGTCTGAATGCCCTTGTGAAAATAAGAGACCAGACATAGGCCCATGAAATGTATTCCCCACCAAAAATGTCAATGGTCCGTGGAATTTATTTCCCTTCATAATTCCAGAATCGTGGATATGCTCTAAGGGAAAAAATGAAATACAATAATATTCAATTACCTACTTTCTCTGTCTATGATTTAGATATAGGAAAAGAATATCCTCTAAACTTTTTTAACCATTTGTCTGCCCTCTTAGAAGCTTGGGCTTCATGTTTATGCTCCTTATAGGATCCTCATGAAAAGCAGTTTTATCCCAGTGATATCCCTAAAATGCCTGGCAGAAGCAAACACAAAATCCTTGAATAATAAATGCTCAATCCAGATAGTACTAGATTTCCATAAAGACCCTGTGAAGATGAAACTCGGAGGAAAAATCAATCTGTAATTACTAAGAGTTAGTAAACACAACTAGTAGTCGGATTAAACTCCTAAGAATTCAGATAATAGAACTACCAGATAAATACTATAAAATAAATGTGTTTTAATTATTAAAGACAAAAGAAAATATTAAATATATAAAACTAAAATGCCTTCTAAAAAGACCAGGTAAATCTTTAAATAAGCCAAGTAGAACTTCTACAACAGAAAAAAAAGACTAGCCAAAATTAAAAACTCAGTGAGTAAGTATATTAAACACAGCCACAGAGATAATTAGTCAACTGGAAGACCGTTTTGAGAATATTCCCCAAATTGCAGGACAGAAAGAAAAAAAAACGCAAAAATATAAATAAGAGTTTAAGAAATGCTTCAGGAAGAAAGAGAAAACACAAAATAGAAATTTCTGAATAGAAAGAATAAAGAATGAGGAAGACACAATATTTAAAGAGATAATGGCTAAGAACTGTTCATGTTCTTGATGAAAATTGTGACTTCTTATATTCAAGAAATAAGAATTCCTAACAGAAGAAATAAAAAGAAATCCACATCTAGCCACTTCATAGTGAAATTGCAGAACCCAAAGGATAATAAAAGCAGCCAGTAGAAAAAGACACATTAATCACAAAGGAAAAACATTGAAAAGTACAGACTTTTCATCAGCAATAACAGAGATCAGATGACAACTGGATCATCTTCAGAGTACTGAGAGAAAGCAACTGCCAACTAAAATTCCACACCCAGATAAAGTATAATTCAAAAGTGAGAATGAAATAATGAGATTTTCATAAGAACAGCAGGCACATACTTGTAGGCCCTCACCGAAAAACCCACTAATGGATGCTTTTCAGGAAAAAAGAACTTGAACCCAGAGGTCAGTAGTGGGATGTGAGAAACTACAGAGAACAAAACAGTTGGTGAACATGTAGATAAATCCAAACAAGTATTGATTCTATACAACAAGAATTATCGTGCTGATTAATTTGGGGGCATCACACACATGGGAATGAAATACAATACTTTAAATACAATAAATACTTCGGCATGCAAAAGTTAGAAGATGCTTGGTCCTTGTACTGTTTAGAAAGAGTATGGATATATTGAATAACTTTGGAGTTTGTTAAGTAGCAATGTAGAAAAGTTAAGTTCCCATAGAAACATAAATAAATGTGTATTTTCCAAATAAGAGTGATAAAATGGAATATTAAGCCCTCCAGTAATTCAAAAGAATAGAGAAACAGAAAAAAAAAAAACTAGAGAAAGTGGAGAAAATAGAAAATCCAAATTAATGTAATTAAATTAACCCAAATGAATTAATAATCACAGTAAGTGTAAATTAATTAAGCTTTCCAGTTTAAAGGGAAAGGTTTCCATCACTTTATATTGGTTACTTAATACAGCTAAGTGCTTTTATAAAACATATTGTAAACATAAGAACACAAGACAGTTAAAAGCAAAAAGATAAAAAGTATATACACTTGGCAAATATTTACCAAAAGAAAACTGGTATAGCTGTATATTTTCCACTTTGACCTGAATATACAAACTTTATTAGTGTAAAGTTTTTTTTTTTCTTAACAATTACCTCATACTTGTTGTTCAGATCAATTATAGGTAATTCAAGGCCATATCTCTTTATCCTATGAATTATTATTGAGCCATGTTTTCACCATGCTGTACTTACAAATTTGACTTTTTAATTTTTGTTGAGACATATTTTACTTACAGTTAATTGCACATATCTTAAGTGTACAGTCTGATAAGTTTTGACATATATATACACACTGGTGAAAACCACACCTCAGTCATGGTAGATAATATTCCCATCACTTTTATGCCACTTTCCAGGGTGTCCTCCCCTCCCCCACCCCCAAAGCAAACCACTGTTCTGCTTTCTATCATGTTAGTATTATCTGTTCTTGAACTTTCTCTAAATGGAATTATACAGTATGTACTCTTTACATCTGACTTCTTTGATTGCAAATCATATGTTGGAGATTCATTCTTGCTGCTGCATGCATCAGTGGGTCATTCCTTTTTATTGCTGAGTAGTATTCCACTGTATTATTAGACCACAGTTTTGAACATCTATTCATCTGTTGATAAACATCTGGGTTGCTTTTATTTTGGGGTAATTATGAATAAGTTTATGCAAATTATGACTAATCATGAACAAGTCTTTTTCTGGATCAGTGTTTTTATTTCTCTTGGGTAAATTCCTGGAAGTGGAGTTGCTGGTTATACATTAGGTATGTGTTGAACTTTATAAAAAACTGCCAAACCGTTCTTCCAAATATAGTCATCTCTCATATCCATGGGAGATTTGTTCCAGGATCCCCCTATCAAAACTATGGGTACTTAAGTTCCTTATATAAAATGGTGTAGTATTTGTATATAACCCATGCACATCTTCCCATGTATTTTAAATCATCTGTAGATAACTTAGAATGCCTAATCCAATGTAAATGCTATGCAAACAGTTGTTATACTATATTGGTTTTTTATTTGTATTTTTCATTGTTGTATTGTTATTTGTTACTGGGTATTTTTAATAATATTTTTTATCCATGTTTTGTTGAATCCATGGATGTGGAACCCATGGAGACAGAGGGCTGACTGTATTGATATCAGCATAAGTAGAATTGTTACTATCGTATTATTTATCTTTTTATTACTGGTTTGCACCTTTATTCTGTATATGAGTCAGATAAAGTTCTTCTAGTTTGAATCTTGTTTTTTAATTTTTCTAATAATATCTTTTGATGAGAAAATATTTTTAATTTTGATGAACAAAAGTTCTGTTTATAATTTTTTAAATTTTATGATTAGTGCCTTTTGTGTCCAACCTAGGAAATCTTTCTCCCAAAGTCATAAAAATATTATCTCATGATTTCTTCATGAGGCTTTATAGTTTTAGCTTTTATGTTCTGATTTAATCCATGTCTAATAAATTTTTGTGTTAGGAGTCAGCGTTGAACTTTGTTTTCCATATGGCTATCCAGTTGTTCCAGCACTATTTGTTGAAAAGACTTTCCTTTTCCCATTGAATTGCATTGGTACCCTTGTAGAAGCTGCAATGCAGCAAACAAAAAGTTATATTTTCCAGCTTCCCTTTGCAGCCAGATGTGTCCAAGTAATTAAATAATCTCTAGCCAGTAAGATACAAGTAGAAATATTGTGGGAAACTTCCAGGAAAACCCTTTTAAGGGGCAGAGACATTTCCTTATCTTTGCTTCCTGTTCCTTCCTGATATTTAAAAGAGGGGGAAATGATTGGACATTCAGCATCGATCTTGGAATACGAGGTGTCCCTGAGAATGGAAGCCAGGGCAGTGAAGCAGAAAGATCCAAAGAGTGTGGATTTCTTATGACTTCATGCACTGCTCTACTAACTGTGGGCTGCCTACCTTCAGGCTTCTCTCATAGGGGAAGAGAAGTAATTTTTTCTTTAAGGCACTGAAGTTGGATCTCCACACTAGGCACTGCCAAATCAAATCTTAGCTAGTATAATCGTTTAATAATATTTCTTCATCAATATACTATAAGACCCAATGAAGAAGAGACTGTTTCTAACTTTTCCCCTCCTATATTCTAGGACTTTGTGCAGTGCTTATACAAATTGGATTTATGAAAAGAAGACAAAGAAGGGAAGGAAGGTAGGAGAAAAGGAAGGAAGAAATCAAGGGGAAATTTAGGCTATCTGTAGACTCTTAACTGTATGAATGATCATAATCCAAGAGTGTTTATTAATGAACCAGTGTCAACCTGAAGAAGGATTTTAGTGTTTAGACTATACTGGTTCCTACCTTCCTCAACATTTTGATCATTAGTTTGTATTTGAATAATGTCTGGATGGGAATCAATCTGACAGATGGTGAAACTATTAACAGAAATAATTAGTACATTAGACTATAGAGTCAGGAACCAAAAATATCTTAACTGGTTGGTGGGCAGAATCATGGCCCTCTCAAAATTGTCCACATCCTAATCCCTGGAATCTATGAATATGTTATCTTTCACGGCAAAAGGGAGTTTGCAAGTATGATTATGTTAAGCATCTTGAGAACGGAAAATGATCTTGGATTATCTGGATAGGCCCAATGTAATCACAAAATCCTTTTGTACTGCTGTGACTAGTCAATGAAAAAAAAAAAAAAGAAAAAGAAAGAAAGAATTTTTTGAATAGAGAAGGAGATGTGCAGATGGAAGCAGAGTCAAAGAGAGGTTTGAAGATACTGTGCTGCTGACTTTAAAGACGGAAGAAGGGGCCTTGAGCCAGTGGATGCTGGCAGCCTCTAGAAACCAGAAAAGACTTGCCTCCTAGAGTCTCCAGAGGAACGCAGCCCTGCGTAGGCCTAGATTTTAGCCCAGTGAAGCCCATTTTGACTTCTGATCTACAGGGCTACATGATAATACATTTGTGTTGTGTGTTTTAATTTTTTTACAGCAGCTATAGGAAACTAATACTCTTGTTGAGATGATAAGGTGAGTCTAACAAAACTAAATATTTTAAAATGTAGGCTTAGTACAAAATCCTATACTAAGGTCCTAGAAAATAACCAAATACAAATTGCCAGGACATAAGAGACTATTTTATAAAGGGCCTAAGAATTTTAATTGATTACAAGCTCAGTGGAAAACAAATAGATGTAAAAATACATGCAGTCTTGGAATGAAAACAAACACCATGTCATCACTGAGGAAGGGTCCCACGGGCACCACGCCATCTGTGATACATGGTGCTGAGTTGTGGGTTCAACCCTTTAAATAAGATATTGACACAAAGAAGGGGCAGCTAGATGAGGAGGGATCTGACCATGTTTCAAACAGAAGAAATGGGCTATGAAAATTACATCAAAAGAAGAGAAAGTCTAAGAAGACTTGCCATTTTCTTAAAAAACATAACTTATTATTTGTGGTCTCTAGGATAGAACTCAAACCCAGAAGTACCAAGAGATCTATTTCAGTTCCACATGAAGAAGAAATCTTTAGCCCCTGATGTGACCCGGAGATGAGATAATTTCTTTGGGGGAAGGCGTTCTGGGGTCCCTGCCCATAGGTGTATCTGAACATAACCTGGAGGTGTATTTTAAGATCCCTCTGGCCCTCAGAGAATGTGTCCCTTGAATAGGAAGTGTGTTAGGTATGGGGTTGTGGAAAGGAGGGGAATTACTTTCTCATCCAACCGTCTCACCTCCATCCAAGCCACAATTATAAGAAGAAACCTGGAAAGTTACAGTTCTGGCTTCATCTTGGAAAGCCCCAAATTTTGCTGATACAGGAAGAGGGGCTTGAGTTCTTGTCAGGCAATTCACGCCCACTCCCACCTCAAGGCTCTCCACCTCATCACCAAACAAAAATAAAAATAAAAATAAAAACATGTTATTACATCAGTAGGGCTTCTCACAATCAGTCAAGTCTTAAAATTGAGGAAATATAGTATTTTTTTCAGTCTTGTGCCAGTTCTCAAAAAAAAAAAAAAAAACCACCTCCCCAACTCCTCCCTTACTGGAGCACTCTACACCCAATCCCCCAGGAACCCCAGCTTTGTGGGGGAAGCATGGGGGAACTCCTTTCCCAAAGTAAGACATGGCTTTTGACTTTAGGGAGGGCTCAGGACTCTGTCTTTCTCTTTGCTGGGTCCCAGCCTTAACATCTGCATGGGGAGAGGTCAGATGAGGCATACAGATTGATGAGAGTGTAGACGGCCCAAGCAGGGTGGGAGTAGACAGTCCAAGAACCTTTTTCAGGTTCCAGGGAATAGGGGACCCTTGGATGCAAAGGAGCTCATATTGGGGGTGCTAAGAATGCATCCTTCCTGGAATGAACTTGAAGCCACAGATTACTAGTTTCAGTCCTGCACATGGCACCCCCAACTACTGCCAACTTTAAGGGAATTTCCATCTCCCCTTTGCCCCTCAGTTCACCCTCCCCCTTTGTCCAACCCCCAGGATGGGTGGGAAGGGAACTGTGGAAATTCCCTTTTTAGGAACATGGGTGATAGAGAGCAGGGTAAAGAGATACTGAGAACTGAAAAAGATCCTTCAACCCCCCCACCCACCCACTTTCATCCTTAGCCAGGGCACCCTCAGAAAGGAAGAGGGACTCACCAGACTCACTTACAGGTGCTGAATTTTTCCAAGGCCTCCAGACCACCCTCTTCCAGTCTCCCAGCCAGCTCATCCCACAGGGGAGTCAGCAGGCCCAGCTGACAGTGGGGTTGTGCAATCAGAAACCCAGATGTGGCTGGGACTCTGGCTTGCAGCAGCTGCCTCTGTCATCACCCAGGGCCTATGGCCTTCATTTCACCCTTGAGCTGTGCTCTAGCAACATTCCTGTCCCCATCCCAGACAGGTCCCACCCAGCCACCATCCTCCTCTAGCAGCTCCAGAAAACACTTGGCAGCCGAGAATCAGTGGCCTAGCTCAGCCACACTATGCCATGCTGCCAGTGTGGGAGGCCTTACCCTACCTATGCCTCGATAGGTATGAGCTAAAGCTTGAGCCCAAGTTCTCCAGTGAGTTTTCTCCTCATTCCTGAGGTCTTTGAGATTAGTGATGCATTTGTTGCTCCCCACAGGAACTGGAAAAGATATAAAATCTCTTTTATTGCCCTTGGATATTCTAAACAGGGCAAGGTCACATTCGTTGTGCAGCTACCATGACCACCATTTTCATAAAACCTTGGGTGTGGTCAATGTCAGGCAATGCCATTGATTGTCCGGCCTCAGAGTTGGCAGATGGTCAGACTTACAGTAGGTCTGCTTGCTTCTCCAGATAGGAGAGCCTGGCTCAGCAGATGCACTGTAATTATTTGCTAAATGGAAAAATGAAATGAAGATTCAGGAGATGGAGAGAGTTGCCCAATGCCACACAGCAAATCAGCAGCAGAGATGGGATCAAAGCCCAGGTGTTAGGCCTTGCAATCGGATTCTTTTTCTCCACACCATACTCTCTGACTTCATAATGATAATGGTGGCAATAATGGTGATAGTACTGGTGGCTGGTGATAATGGTAGTGGTTATGATGGTGGTTACGATGATGATGATGGAAATAGTGATGGCAGTATTAGTGGTTATGGAGGTGGAAATGGCAATGGTAATGGTGATGATAACAGTGATGATGGTGATAATGGCGGTGGTGATGATGATGGCGATCTTGCTGGTGGTGGTAGTGATAATGGCAATAATAGTGGTGATGGTAGTGGTGATGATGTGGTTAAGGTGATAGTGGCGATTGTGGCAGGAATGGTGATGATGTTGTAATGATGATGGTTCAGGCAGTTATAGTATGATGATGGTGGAGATGGTGGTAATGATGGTGACACAGCCTTGTTGTGATAATGAAGATATATTACCCTCTCTCAAAGAATTTACTTTAGGAATATATATATTCCTAAAATTATAAGAATTAATATTTAGGAATATTATAGGAAGAATTAAATACTTTTAGATTTAATTCTTCAACCTTGAAATGATTTGGAGTTTGAGTCCTCATTCAAATCTTCATTCAGCAGCAGAAACTAAGTGTTGTGTGGCTGCCATGAGAACACCCTGTTGGAACTCCTGCTGTGATGAGCAGATGAACAGGTGGCTCCTGCAGCTGCCCTTCTAGGTCCAGCACATCACTTGTGCCAAGGCCCTGTTTCCCAAGGACTACTCCAGTTGAGGTAACTGGCTCAGGCACTCCCCATCAGACTCCACATCAAGGATGAAATTTTCTTAGAACTGCACTGCAGTGTCAGACTCTTCCTCCCCAGCCCTTCTTTACTTCTCTCCTCCACAGGGGGCCAATGTGCAGTGCCGTCTGAAGGCTCTCCTCACCTTCTCTAGCTCCTTCTCCTGTATTCCTCACAGCTGCTACCCCCAACAAATCTCTTCCATGTCTATTCATGTCTTGTTCTATGTTTTTCAGCAGACTTATATTAATAAGCCTGGATGACCAAGCTAAGTAATACCACTCTGGTGAAAATAAAAATAATGGCTAAAATATTTTAGCAATGAGAAGGATTTTCTTGTATCTGAGGACAGTTCCAGGTAGGAATATTTTATAAGCATTGAGAAGAAAAGTTGAGTTTGCCTTTGGCTGATTAAATCCTTGCTAGGAATTTGACATACAGTGGAGAGAAGGGAGGAAGGTAGGGGATCCACAAGACAGAGACCCTGAAATGGGAATAATCTAGATATGTTCCAGGGATGGTGAGCAACTCAGAATGACAGGAGTGGAAGACAGGAGGAGGGGAAGAGGAGAAACTAAAGCTGGCCAGAAGCAGAGAACCTGGTAAGGATCCTGCAGCCAGAGCAAAGACTTGAGATTTGATGAGACAAGAAAAGAGGTAACAGAAGACTTGTGAAGGGTGGCAGTGGCATTGCAGAGGGCCAGGCTAAGAAGGGGTTTCAAGGAAGAGATCACTTGGGGGCTGTGGGTGTCATCCTGGCATGTAACGAGGAGAGCCGGGATTGAGATGGTAGATGTGGCAGAAATGGAAAAGTGGTGGTGAGAAAGGATGGACCCATTTTGCTGCCTCACTGGATGTGGGAGGGAAAGAAGAGGAGCCATGTCTCAGGGGCTCAGCCTGGGAGGAGACTGGAGAAGTCTCTGACAGAAACAAGATGGCTGAAAGGAGTTACATTCTGGAGGGAAGACTTTAAATTGTTTTGGGTCATGATTCTCCAGTCATGACCACTGAGGACTTGAAAACGTGAACCTAGAGCCCAGAAAAGAAGCTTTAGGCTGGGTTGTTGCAAGGGAGCAAATGAGCTCTCCTCTAGGAGACACTAGGTGCACTATAGATGCCTAAATGGAGAAAGCAGAGTCTTGAGAAATAACCTGCCCCTGCGGTGCTGGCAGAGAGGAAGGAAGTGATGATGAAGACGGAGGGAGCTGGGAGGTAAGAAGACAGGAAGGGCAGAATCCCCGGTAACCAAGGTTTAGGCAGACATCTGCAATCCTGAGGGCTGCATCCCACAACCCATGTCCTTTCACAGCCTTCCAGCCTGAGGGGTGCCCATATTGGCCCTGAAGGAAAAGAAGGACAGGCATCTGGGGCTTCCCATGGACCTCAAAGAAACTCTCCACTAGGGCTATGCCAGAACAGAGAGGTGACATTCTGGTAGAGCTCATGACTGTGGAGCCTGCCATAGGGCAGCCTCCCATAGCCTGCTCCTCTGGTCCAGTGTACATGTCGCTCTCCTGGGGTCAGCACTGGGGCTGTAGCAGCCTATGTGTGAGGTGGTGGTGCTGGCATCTGCTTCCCTGGAACAGGGACTAGGAAAACAGATGACCTCAGGCTGAAAACTCTTAGATTAATTGCTCAGAAGAGAGCGGAAAAGACGGGCTAAAAATACATGCAGACCCGGATTCCCTAACTCTCCAGAAAAATTCCAAGCAGAATGTTCTACAAATGCATCTGATGCAGGCTCCTGAAATCGGCTGTTCCCTCACCAGCCTATCCATCACTCTGTTCTCGGGGCTTACACACCTGTCTTTTACCCAGGCCTGGCTCCTCTCCATCCCCAGAACAGGCTGGGCTGCTTCTTACCTCCCAGCCTTTGTCTGCACTCTCCCCTTCCTGATGCACTTTCCTTTCTTTTCTCCTCATGGTTTATCCTCAGCTTCTTCAGGACTCATACTCATCTCACAGATCACCTCTAATCTCTTCGGGGGAGCGTCCCAGGCTTCTAAGCTCGTCTAGACTAAGAACCTGAATCCCACAATGTGCCACTGGATGGTCTATTTTCCCTCAATTTCTGAAGATTAGATTGACCTTCTTATAAAAGAATCTTCTTAACAGGGGGGTTGGGGGGGCGGTGAGGAATCTCCATATTTTTTTCCTTTTTTAAAGAGATGGGGGTCTCACTATGTTGCCCAGACTGGACTTGAACTCCTGGCCTCAGGGGATCCTCCCACCTCAGCCCCCTGAGTAGCTAAGACCACTACACCCTTTTTTTGTTTTTTCTTTTGTCCTTCTTTTCTATCTCTAAAACCAAACAGCCTAAAATTGGGCACATAGTAGATGTGTAATAAATGTTTCTTCTGATCAGTTGAATAAATAGGATGGCTTAGTTTATCTGAATATACTCAAATTCTTAAGGATAGGGAAGAGAGAGTGGGGACGGGCGCAGGGAGAGTATGTAGAATGACGGAGGTGGCCAGGAGCCCTCACCCCAACAAGTATGTGTGTGTGCACGCACGAATGCACCTGCCTTTGAATACGACATGCATGGAAGAAACTGTACTAAACTAAAGGAAAGCACTAGAATGTTTGGAATTCCTGAGCAACTTCTAGGGTTGTCAAGATGGTCCTGAATATCCTGAAGAGCCAGTACCCCCATCTTTTGTGCTACAACTGCCTCAGCTTTGCCCTGAGCCTCCTTCCTCTGGCTGAACCTCTGGGGCCCATGGTGAGATCCCACATCAGAAGCTGCATTTCGATTGCTGCTGTTGTGACTGTGATTTGTATTCTTTGGTGGCATGAGTGAGGATACGTGGAGTCAAGTGTGTGTCTTATGGCTGACATTCCTTTACAACTGTGCCTTTGCTCTTACCCCCAGGCCCTTATCTTCTCACTGCCTCCATCCAGCTGTCTCACTCCAAATGTGGGAACCTCGGAACTATGGAAACCCTGGGCCTAAGCATACAATCTGACCCACAGTAGGTACCTAAAAGTTGCAGGTTGATAGAAGGAAGAAAGGGAGAGATGGGGGGAGGGTGGGAGAAGAAAATTCATTTTTAGATCTAAAAATTCTGGCAGAAAAATGGAAATAAGGAATTCATATGTAGACTTTCTGTAGCACAATTTAGTGTGTAATTGTAACACACAAACAGCACAGTGGCTCACAAAAACATCAGTCTATCTCAGTTTTAACAAAGTGACTACAGATTATGGTCCAAATAGTAAACATTAAACCTTTCAATATTCTGGAGAAGGGCACAGGATTCTTACCTCCACAGCTCAGCTTGACTCAGAGGGAGGGAAGTCCTTCTGGCTCCTCTCCAACCTTGGGCAGGGCACGGGGAATAATCTTGAAACTTCTCCTCATCTTCCTCCTACCTGCCCTCGAGAGAAGTGTTGCTCTGGTCAGGGCGGGATGTTCCCTTGGTTTCCTGGGTGTTGGCTCATTCAGATGCCACCTTCTTTTCCCTCTCACTTCCTGGGACTCAGCCTTCCCAGGCAGCCACGACTACCCTCCTGCCCACTCTCACTTCCTGTGCTGCGTCGCACCTCCCAGACACAAAAGCAGCCATGTCTTTCTCTGTCTGCATGTGGCTAGGTGGATGGGACATTCCCAGGCTGTGGCTAGGTGGAGACGTCGATGTTAGGGATTTGGGGACAGGAAACAACCCTTGGGCTTCCAGGAAATGGCCTCCTGGGCCAGCCCAGCTTATCAGACAAGCCCTGCTTCAGGGAGATACTGGGCACCCATCAGAGATTAAGCTATAACTGTGTTTCCCTTTTGGATTTTTATCCTTATGCTACGACTCCCTTGGCAGAAAACCTGGAAGGAAGGGAGGTAAGAAGTAGGATTCAGGCCCCAAACTTCCCTGGAGTCCCTAACAAGAAGCCAGGTCAGCAGTAATTCAGTGAAGATGCTGAATATGCCATTCTCAAGGTCACACTCTCCCCATATCCTGTCCATTCTGTAAAATTCTGCCCACAAGGCAATGGAATAGGTAGAAAGAAAAGGCTAAGAGATAGGAGACCTACAATTTCATCCCATTTCTGCCCCTAAGGAAATCCTTCCTCCTCTGCGGCCTCAGTTTCCTCAACATAGAATGAGGCTCCTCGCTTGAAGCAACTTTATGATCAGAATTTAGCTTGATACTTATAACCTTGTGTGCAGGAGAGAAGCTGACATGATCCCAGGCCTTGGGATTTAAGGGTGGAGTGGTGGAGTTAGGAGAGAAAACTCACATATGTGAACCAACTGGAGAAAAATGCAAGACAGAGTTTGATTGAATGCCTGAGTTAGTGGACCAGACCAGTGGTGCCTGGCTTGTGGGCTGGAGCTCTTGCAAGAGATCTGTGTATCCATATGCTCTACAAGCATCGGCTGAAGGCTGAATAAGTAATACAACTTGCACTTATATGTGGGACTATTTTTCAAATCATCGATGCTGCTGTCATGAATAAAATGCAGATTCATTTGAAAGTGGTCCTGAATGCAGACTGCCTTTGGGTTGCTATGCATTTTCTCAAATGGCAGACCTTATAAAGACAACTGTTGTGTACAGGGACATAAAACAATATTTGGCCTTTTATTTAAAATACTTGAGGAAAAAAAGGCAGGGGGTGGATGAAACTAGAAGGCGAGAATGTTAATAATTATTGAAGCTGGATGATGAGTATTTGGGGGATTGTTATACTGTTGTCTCAACTTTTGTATGTTTGACATTTTCCATAATAAAATGTTTCTTTAAAAGTATAAATGCTCTTATGTGGTCATTCGTGAAATCTTTTGACGTTCAAAAAGGGATTCTTTGTGGAAAGCTGCTCACAATACACTGCTGAGTGACTAAACACAGTTATAAAGCCATATGTAAGTACGACTCTAATTCGCTTTCTTTAAAATAGTAAGGGTGTGTGTATGTGTGTGCACAGGAAAAAGCCTTCATTTTAGACCCTCACTAAGATGTGAATGGTGGTTAACCCTAAGTAGAGGAAATGGGGCAGGTTATATTTTCTTTATTTTGTTTATCTGTATTTTCAATGAACATACTTTCCTTTTGTAATCGGCCTGAAATATGTTTTAAGATTTATAGTAGGAATTTTTAATTCAAAAAGGCTGGGAGGTGCTCCTTCAGGGAGATAGGCGTGGGTGCCAGACCTCGGGAAGCTGTCATGGTGGACAGCCTCACCCTGAGTCTCAAGAACGGGTAGGATTTAGAAATCCCAAGGCGGGTGGAAGACGTGCTGGGCAATACAAAAACAAGGACATCTTGTCTTGAGAGAGTGACCTTCCCAGAGCAGGGGTGAGCCCAAGGGCTAGGGGCTGCAGGGGGTGTGGGGCAGGGATGGAGGGGCTGGGTGGGGCAAGGTCTTGAAGGGCCAAGGGGTTCTGGGAAAAGAGGAGCCTGAATTTCTGGCTAAAAATTGCCCTGGGTATGTGTGCGAGTGTGCACGCGCGTATTAGCTGTGGCATTCAGAGCTAGGAATAATTGGAAAAACATGACCAATGCTGAGCCACACGCATTTGGGGACATGTGGCTCCAGTTCTAGGACTGTTTGTCATTCCTTATTTCAGGGAAGCAGGAAGACAAAAGATGAAGCATTGAACTAAACGAAGATTCAGATGACACCAAGGAGTCAACATAAGGCCAAGACCATCAGCTATCAGAAGCCACCTCTTGGGGCCTCCACCTATCCCATGACCAATCACACTGGGAGATTGTTCATATGTCCTGCCAGCTACCGCCAGGACCAGTGCCTTAGCAACAGGAGCTTTTGCACGCTGGGAAAGGGAACTCTGGCATCTTCCCAAGGGTTTGCCGGAAGGGAGCTGGAGGGACAGCGGGATGGAGAGGAAGAGGCCACATTACAGGCAAACTGGAGACAATCTGGGAAACTCCCAGAAACCCCAGCAAAGAGAGAGCCTGCAGACTGCAGAGAGAGCCTGGGGATCCACAGAGGCCTACATGACCTCAAGGCCCAGAGTCACTGGCTTCCAGAAGGCGGGGAAGCTGATGGCACGCATCTCTGTACCTCTGTGTCCTTACTGGTAACTAAGGCAGAGGCCTAGGGACCCAGTGGGGAAAGGGGCCCAGATGAGACCTCTAGGAGACCCAGAGAAGGTGGAAGAGACCTTACAGCATTCAGAGTGTAGCCTGGGCAGGTAGCCTCTTGCTGAGCAGACCTGCAAAGGGATGGCCATTTGCACGCCCCTTGAGCAAGATGGTGGAAGGTGAACTTGCAAACTGCTAGCATGGTGCTTCACTGAGTTCTCTTCACTCACTGCTACCTAGAAGACCTTGCCTTCACCTAGTGCGCAGAGTCTTGAGATTTTAAAACTGAATGTGATATTACCCAACCTTGCTCTGGCCTTTGCCAGAACACTACACATGGTACTTGACTCTGGGAAGACAACAAACATGAGATTCCCTTCCCAATCCTGTCTCCCTAACTCCTCTCGCCTGACTTATCTCCTCCTAGGAGGCCTGGGTGGCAGCCTTCACCAGGAATGTGAGAGCTTCCTCTTTGTTCTTCCAGCCAAGTCCCTTTCCCCTTCACTCAGCTAAAATAGGGTTGAACTTTCTCAACGTGTTTACTAGGAAACTAAGAAATAAACAAAACAAAATCAAAGGCAAGTGATGGAGGCTGATGAACTACTATAGGATTGCAGAATCTAACAGCAATCTTCTCTCAAAGAACCCAACTCAAATCTCTCAGGATTTTTTTTAGAAGTGCTTCTTATTTCTTGTTCTTTTTTTACTGTACTAGTCCTCATTCTCATTATGGTTTGCTAATACTTTTGAGCACATGCCATATGCCAAGCATTTTATAACATGATCATTTATCATTTTATCAGGCTCAGCATTGTGTACATGTATCATTGTATCATGCTCAGAGGGGTTAAGTAATTCATCCATAGCCATTCCCCTGAAAGTGGCAGGGCTGGATGTGGAAACTAAGGCTCTCTCTGACCTTAAAATCTATAGATTGATCACCCTCCACCCTGCCTCTCTTTGACTGTGTGTCCACACCCCTTTTTGTAATGCAAGGCATCTAATGTGAAGTGCCCAGCCAGGGACACATGTGAACCTTGGGACCCATTTCTGGTCCAGGTAAAATTCATGCAGAAGCTCCTGATACTGATTATGAATAGTTTGCAACTTCAAGAAAACAAATAAATGGGATTGTCTTACATTTCCTTCACCATTTTTTTTCTTATGGACTTCAGGTGCACAAACTTACAGTATCTTCTGCTTCATGGTGCATTGTCATTAGTTCACATGTGGATTTCCTTTATTTCTTATTTATGTATTTGTGTATTTTTAAGAAAATAAACACCCATAGACCACTACCCATCTTAAGAAACAGAACATTACAGATAATTTACAACTACCTATGTTCCTCCCCAGTCCTGCTGCCCGGCACCTTCTCCTTATCATTCGCTTGCTTTAAAAAAAAAAAAGAGCCATTTGAACTTATATATGTATATATGCGTTTTAAAATATAATTTTCTTTAGTTCTATTTGTTTTCAAACTTGTGGGATTAGAGCTGAGGGTCAGAACCTTCCGAAGTTTCTTTTTTTCATTCTAAATTATGCTTCATCCAAAATTTACGGATTCATCCATGTAGTAGTACATGGACGTATACTTTTTTCTTTTCCCTAATCTTATCACTACAAATAAACATGTCAGTTTAACAAGATTTTTCACCACCTTTGAACTTGAAATATCCTGCAGTATTTCTAGAATTTAGCTCTCTTCTCAAAGGACATTTCAAAAAGTATCTTCAGTGTGGTCTTTTGCAGCTGGTCATCTAAGCCCCATGCATAATTAAGAATACTTTTATTATGTCATTCACATGACAATTTTGGTACATATAAAAGTCTTAATTCAAAGGTTTTCCTTCAATATTTAAAAAAATATTATTCCATTGTCTTTTTTGGCTCTGCTGCTGTTATTCAGGAGTCTGATGTCAATACAGCTCCTGTGCCTTTGTAGTCGTTCAGTCCTTTCTCTAGAGAAACTTTTAAAATGTTCTCTTCTTTGATGTTCTTACATTTTACTGTAGTGTATTCAGGAGTGATATTTTCTTTCTTTCTCCTATTTGTATTTTATTGCACTTTATTGATCCTTTTAATCTCATATTATTTATTTTTTAATTCTGGAAAATATTTCTCTATTATTTTATTAAATAGTTCCTATATATTTTTATCTTCTTAATTCTTATACTTTTATCTTCTCCTGGAACCCTTACTATCTGGATGTTAACACTTCCACTCACATACTCTATCTTCTTTAACTTTTCCTGTATATGTTCTATTTCTGTATCCTTTCCTGCCACCTTCCAGAAAGCTTCCTCAATCTGATCTTCCAATTCATTATGTTTTCCAGCTATATTCATCCTATTATTTATTTGTGTGCCATGTTATTTCAACTATTACATTTCTCTTATCTAATAATTCTATGTTACTTTAAAATTTTTTTAATTCTCATTTTATATAATTACATATATGGTGCTCCATTTCTGTAAATGTGTTTAGCTTATTTTAAATTTTCAATCCATTTTTCTAATAGCCCTGCTTCAGAAGGAATGTGGTTTTACTCTTAAGGTTGTGGCATTCCCTCAGGGTTATTTGGGCATATATTCTCCAAGGGTTTCAGTTACTGTCTTAAAATATGTAGTATAGAAGGGAAGGTCACACTCTAGTCGTGGGGCCAAGACACACAGACACCTGTTTCCCATCACATTACAAAGCAACTCCTCAGGCCAAAGGTTGGTGAAAGGAACAATCTCCCTGGATAGAAGCCACTAGCCTAGGCTGGGAGAGGAAAAAGATAGAATATGCAGCTGAGCTCGTCCCAACCTGTCTTCCCCAACTACTTCCTCCAGAGGAGTAGGTGCATTGCCCAGACAATACTCCTACAGATACCTGCTCCAATTCCCAGGCCACTGTCTCCAAAATCTGCAGTAAGAGGTAAACAATGCTTGTCCTAGTGTAATGTAGAGAAAAGGCAAGATCAGATCTTAAACGACTTTTCTTTAATTTGACTTCTCATTGTCACTATCAGTCACCTTTATTTCAGGTTTTTGCCACATCCAACATGTCAGTTCAAAGTACCTTTCAGTTTCCCTGGATATTTCTCACTTTTTTTTACTTTGCTGGTATGTGTGTGCGTGTGTGGGTGTGTGTGATGCTGGCAAGGGAGCCATGTGATGTGACAATTTGCACCTTGGCAGGAACCACATACCCTCATCTTTACCAATTCTGTGTCTATGTTCCTACAAACCTTTCATCTGTACATTCCCAGGAAACATATTATCTCTGGTTCCTTTTCGATTTTTAAATAACATTCTACAACCCATCTAAAAAACTAAAACATACTTAATACAGAATGCTCTAAAAGCACACAAACACACAAAGCAAAAGCCATCTACAATTTTACTACCCTGATATTTCTCCTATGAATTCAACGTAAATAGATCCTGTCAGAACATCCAAGAGGTTTGTGATTGTATACATGCCAGCCAGGTGTCTCAGATTCCTATTTCCTCACACCCACTACTAATCTTGTATATATTATGTTATTGATTTATGAAAAGTTTGCCAAGCTGAGGGTGGAAAAAAGTGTAATTTATTATTATTATAACTTGTAGTCCCAGGTCTGAAGAATAGTCAGGCACCATTCCATATGTTTACTAGATGTTGGTACTTCTGTGAAATGCTCATTCTTACCCTTTGCCCAGTTTGCTTTTGAGTTGTTTGATTTTTTTCTTATTGATTTGTAGGGCTTCTTTATATATCATTAATATTGACCCTTGCTAAATGTGTTTCATATATTTTCATCTCTATGAGAAAATGATTTTTATTTGTGTTCATGTTGTCTTTCGAAAATGAAGATTTTTAAAATTTTCATGTGGTTGAATCTTTCAGTCTTTTTCCTTTAAGATTTTTGAGTTTTCTGCATTGCTTAGCTAGCAAGTTCTTTCCCACTCCACAGTTAGGGAAAAAAAAGTCAAAGGATAAAATAATTATTTCTCCAGAGCAGATATGCAAATGGTTAATACTTACATGAAAAGATGCTCAATGTCATTATCTATCAGGGAAATGTAAATCAAAACCACAAGGAAATACCTCTTCACACCCATGAAGATGACTATAATCAAAAAGTCAGATAACTGTATCTTCAATGAATGGTGCTGGGAAGACTAGATATCCTTATGCAGAAGAATGAAACTAGGACCTTGTCTCTCACCACTGGCAAAAATCAGCTCAAAACAGATTAAACACTTAAGTGTGAGACCTGTAACTGAAGCTACTGGAAGAAAACAGGGGAAGTGCTGCATGACATTGGCCTAGGCAAGGATTTTTTAAACTAAGATCTGAAAAGCATGGGCAACAAAAGCAAAAATAGACAAATGGAATTATATCAAACTAAAAAGCTGCATTTCAAAAGAAGCTATCAACAGAGTGAAGAGACAATCTACATAATGGGAAAAAATATTTACAAACTCTGCATCTGACAAGGAGCTAATATCTAGAATATGTAAGAAACTCAAAGAACTCAATAGCGAAAAAGTAAATAATCTGATTTTAAAATGGGCCATAGATTTGAGAAGACATTTCTCAAAAGAAGACATACAAATGGCTAAAAGATACATGGAAAAATACTCAACATTACTAATCACCAAAGAAACACAAATCAAAACCACCATGAGATACCATCTCATCCCAGTTAGAATGGCTTTTATCAAAAAGACAGAATGATAGATGTTGGCAAGGATGTGGTTAAAGGGAAACCCTTGTACACTATCTGTGGGAATGTAAATTAGTACAGCCATTATGGACAACAGTCCTCAAAAAATTAAAAATGGAACTATGATATGATCCAGCAATCCCACTACTGGGGGTATATATTCAAAGGAAATGAAATAAGCATGCTGGAGAGATATTTGCACTCCTGCGTTCATTGCAGCACTATTCACAATAGCCAAGGTATGGAATCAGTCTAAGTGTCCATCAGTGGATGAATGGATAAATAAAACATGATGTCCATATACAGTGGAATACTATTTGGCCATAAAAAAGAATGAAATCCAGTCATTTGGGACTACATGGATGAACCTGGAAGACATCATGTTCAGTGAAATAAGCTAAGCACCGAAGGCCAAATACTGTATGATCTCCCTCACGGCAAAATCTTAAAAAGTTGATCTTATAGAAGTAGAGTGTAGAATAGTGGTTACCAGAGGCTGGAGAAAGA
The DNA here is from genome assembly GCA_963573385.1 of Cacajao melanocephalus. Taxonomy (NCBI): domain Eukaryota; kingdom Metazoa; phylum Chordata; class Mammalia; order Primates; family Pitheciidae; genus Cacajao; species Cacajao melanocephalus. Next base: position 9,898 of record CAUYLG010064891.1, on the reverse strand, counting down.
GCAGTGGAGAAAGATAATGGGGAGAGGTGGGTCAACAGGTTTAAAGTTGTGGTTAGCTAGGAGAAATAAGTTCTGGTATTCTATTGCACAGTAGGGTGACCATAGTCAATAATAATGTATTGTATACTTCAAAATAGCTAGGAGAGAGGAAATGACAAATGTTTGAGATGCTAGATATGCTAATTACCCTGATTTGATCATTATGCAATGCATGTATCAAAACACCACACTGTACCACATAAATATGTACAACTTTTATGTGTTAATTAGAAACAAAATAAAACCTATAAAAAATAAAAATAGATTTTCTTTGTAAAAAGAGATTATATTATGACAAGTAGAAAAATTGGAACCTTTATACACTGCTGCAAAACAGTGCAGCCACTTTGGGAATAGTCTAGCAATTTCTTAAAAGATTAAACATAGAGTTATCATAGGACCCAGCAATTCCACTCCTACATAAATCCCCAAGAGAAATAAAAGCAAATCTTCACACAAAAACTTGTACATGAACGTTTATAACAGCACTATTCTTAATAATCAAAAAAATGGACACAGCCCCCAAAATCCTTACACTAATGAATAAATAAATAACATGTGGTATATCCATACAATGAAACACAATTTGGCAATAAAAAGGAATGAAGTACTGAGATCTGAGATGTGCTACATCATGGATGAATCTAAAAAACATTACGATAAATGAAAGAATCCAGTCACAAAAATACCATGTATATGTTTTCATTATTGTATGAAATGTCCAGAATAGGCAAATCTATGAGCAGAAAAGTAGATTAATGATTGCCTGGAGCTAGAGAAGTAATGTGGGGGAAAAATGATTTTTCAAGGGAGTGATAGAAGTGTTCTAAAACTAGTTGTGGTGGTGGTTGCATAACTGTGAATATACTAAAAGCCATTGAATTGTACACTTTAAATGTGTGACTCGTATGGTATATGAATTATATCTCAATACAGCTATTTTTAAATGCTTATATTTTATTCTAATTTTATACAGTTTGCTCTATAAAACTTTAAACTATATGGAATTCATATTTTGTATAGGATGTGAGAAAGAAATTCTGTTTGTTTAAAGGATAGTTATTAGTTCCACTCCATTTTTTTAGCATAAACTATTCATTTGGCACTGCCTTGAAATGAAATTTTTATTATATACTGATATGGTTTGGCTGTATCTCCACTCAAATCTCATCTTGAATTATAATTCTCATAATCCCCACTTGTTGTGAGAGGGACCTGTAGGAGGTAATTGAATCATGGGGCTGGTTAGCTCCACGCTGTTCTCAGGATAATGAGTGAGTTCTCAGGAGCTCTGATGGTTTACAGGAGGTTTTTCCCCTTTTGCTTGGCCCTTCTCCTTGCTGCCACCATGTGAAGAAGGACATGTTTGCTTCCCCTTCTGCCATGATTGTAAGTTTCCTGAGGCCTCCCCAGCCATGGCAAACTGCAAGTCAATTAAACCTCTTTCCTTTACAAATAACCGGTCTCAGGTATGTCTTCATTAGCAGCATGAGAATGGACTAATATATATACTAAATTTTCAAAAACATACATGAATTTGTTGCTAGACATCTTATCTCTTTGTGTTTGCATCAATATTGCATACATTTGGTTAGTGTAGCTTTATAGAATATTGTGGTATCTGGCTGGACTCTTCTCAAACAAAATAGCCTATGCCATTTTCTTTCATTTACTCTTTCAAATGAGCTTACAATCAATATGCTAAACCACATAATTTCAAAAAAGAAATAAAAATTGGGACTTGATTGAATTCCATTAAATTTATTGATTTGGGGGAGTATTGCTATCTTTGTAATAATGAATTTGTCTTTCCATTGAAACAAGTATTTCATCATTCAGTGACATCTATGGTTTCTTTGCAGGTGTTGAATATTTATTGAGAAGTTTATTACTTTTTTACTACTGCTAATGAGAAATAGTTTCATTTTATTTTCTAATGATTATTGACAACATACAGAAAAGCTATGCTTATCTTATATCTAGCTACCTTAGGATATCCTCATATTAATTACAACATCTTTTCCATTTATTCTTTTGTATCTTTTAGTAGCTGTATTAACTAGGAATTTTTAATTTAATTTTTTTTAAAAAGGCAAATCTGCCTTAAACAAGAAGCAAATGTATTTGCTCTCAGAAAGGAAAATCCAGAGGAAAGACTGACATTAGGAAAACATAGTTTTTCTCCACATCTTTCCTTGGCCTTTGAATCTATAAGATTCATTCTCAGGCTACATGCACTTGGTCATGGCCATCACCAAATGACCTAAGGGTATGGAGTGTTTTAATTGGCTAGGCCTGGGTCACAGGCTTGACTCCTTTCAAAGAGAGAAGAGTTCTATCCAGATTATATGGAGCACGACTGTATGAAGGAATGGATATTCAAGTGAAATTGGTGAGGAAGAAGCTACAGATGCTGGAGAGCCAATAGATATTCAATATGGAGACAATCAAATCATCTGAAAATAGTGGTGCTGTTGCCGCTTCATTTCCCACATTTACGCTACTCGTTTTTTTTTCTTATTGCATTGTCTAGGATGTTCAGAACTAAGCTGAAAAATTGTAGCAATAGCATTCTCTGACTTTTATTGGTATTTTACCATTTTGGATAAAGTTATCTGGATAAAGTTTGATACTCTTTACTAAGTAAGAAAATATCATTCTAGATCAAGCTGATTGAAAATTTTTAATTAAAAATGAATGTTGAATGAATGAGGATGCATTTAATGTCTTATTTGTGTAATATATTACTTGAATAAATTTCTTAACATTGGACCATTTCCGAATTTCTGTGAATTGCTTTTATAATGTGGGGGAGAGTGAACAGACTTTTCTTTATAAGAAGCAATGAGCAAGTTGTGACATTTTTCCATTATGGGTGAGCTCCTCGTTAAAGGAGAGAAATGTGGGGAGCATCTATGGAGGGCATTTGTGAGCCAAGTTTGAATATACGGCAGCTTGCTCTGTTTCAGACCCAGACTTTCGGTCTATGCCCTTCCAGGACATGAGCCACAGATGGTAACCATGTTAGAAGCAGGCACCCAGGATAGCCCAATCCACCAACTGCTTCTTCCACATGACCTCTATTAGAATGCTCTCAGAGATAACAGACAGGATTAAAGTCTGATGGAGGGGGAGAGGCACTCAGAAGACAGACAAGGACACTGGGACAGCCAGCCAGTGACTTGCCCACAGTTACACAGGTTTTGAGCCCAGGCAGTCTGCCTGCAAAGCCTGAGCTCTTAGCCTCACTACTACATTGCCTTGAGGGCTGATCCGTAATGCTCACAACACAGACCAGAAATATGGTGAAAATGAAAGTTCAGGAAAAGAGGAACCAGTTTCCTTTTCTATGCCTATGTTTGAAGCTTCTTCTGGTACACAGAGACCTTTTCATCAGGACTGGCTACTTGATCCCCTGCTATCCAAAAGGGTTCTCAAAGATGAAGGTCTCCTATTCTCACACCACATCCATTTTTCTAAAGATGGAGCGATCTTAGGAAAAAGAAAAATTTTATGGAAATCCTAGTCAGGCCTAGACTTGGAAAGGATTGGTCCCATCGCAATGTTCATGCAACTACCAGTTCTGTGTTCAGAAACACTAGAATTGACAGAAATGAATCAGAGTTGCTGGAAAGTCCATAGGACTTTAGTAATTTCTGAAAAGTCTGACTTATCTGACATATGATGAAGAGAGAGTGGGAAAATGTAAGATAAACTTTGGTAACAGCAAAAGCCGATGTTGGAAGCCGTTGGGTTAGCCATCTCTTCCTACCAGAGAACAGTGTTGATTTCATAGGACTGCCTAAGAGGAAAGCAACTCTTTTTCTTATACATAACTATGCATCTTATTATTGCATGCTTATTTAGTCCCTCTGTGTGCAAGACAGCCCACCAGCTGCTTAGTATATAGTGATGAACACATGCCTGGTTTGACAGAGTGTAGAGTCTAGTGAAAGAGACAGTGGATGAGAAAACAAATGTTAAATTCTCTTATGAAGGAATGTAAAGAAAGAATGTGCTGTGGGAGAGGAGGAGAGAGGATACACACATGGAGGTGTCAAGGGTGAGAAGAAGCCATCTCTGAATAGGGAGAGCAGCCACTACGTAGGCAAATTCTTGGCAGCAGGAGAGGGTTTGGCTCCTCTGAGGAACTGGAAGTGTCAACCATGTACAGGAGTATCCTGCACAGGGGCTACTTCTGTGAGAGGATGCTGAAGATGCATCAGGACAAAATCATGCAGGCCCTTTTTTGACCTTGTTAAGGAGGATGGATTTTATTCCAAGTCCAATGAGAACCCATAGAAAATGTTTTAGGCAGGTGAATAAAAAACCTAATTTTAAAAAAATTGCTCAAACCTCTAGATCAAAGAGGGAAGCTTAGGAAATAGTGACACTAGTTAAAGCAAATCCCCAGTTGAAAAATTATAGGAGCTCGGACAAAACTGTCAATGGAAATGGAGAAAAGTAAATGAATTAGAGATGTACTTTGGAGGAAGAATCAGCAAAACCTGCTAATGATGTAGACATTGTGGGAAATGAGAAAGAGGGGAGAATCCACAATTAATCCCAGGCTTCAGGATGGTGTGACTTGCTGGGTGGTGACGCCCTAGAGAAGAGAGACTTTGAAAGGTAGATACTAAGTTTCTGCATGCCTGAAGTAGAACTCTCCTCTCTAAGGCAACACACTAGGCCTCACCCATGGAGGACCCTAGTCTGATGGGGGTGGTATCAACCACCAAAGACTCTAAAGCACAGAAGGGCCCTGGAAAACCCTGTCTCCTACTCTTTGCCCAAGCCCCACAATAGCTGTTCTCCAACTGCCCCACAGTGCCCCCAAGCACCCCTCCCCCATTGTTCCATCTGGACAAAAGGATTCGTTTGACCCTGGGAGTAACTCTTGGCCTCTTCTTGAGAACTGGCTCCCAGAAACCTTCTCCCGCTGTGTCAATCCTTTTCCTTTAAATGCTTCCCAGCTTTCCAGATGGTCTCCAGATACCCCGCACCCTCTCCCCTGGGTGCGATCATCATTCCCAGGGTCAGTTCAGCCCCTTGGATCCTTCAAACTTGGGAGAGTCATGAGTCCATCTGTCATCACCCACCCACAGGGGACTGAAGAGGGCAGAGAGCCAGGCCAGCGGGCAGAGCACATCTGCATCTTCTTGCTCAAGCTCAACTCTTTTGGTTAACCTATGGGACAGCCTAGCTGGGAAGTCTACAAAAAAGACAAAAAAAGCGATAATTGCTAGTGTGAGCCTTCTACCCACACACGCCGCCTCCCCATCATCTTGCTCATCATCCCAGACTTATCTCAAATGCCCCCTTCTTTGGGAAGGCTTCTTAATGCCCAGGCAAATCCAGTCACTCTCTCTCCTCTACTTCCTTGACCCAACCACAGTGATAGCTCTGACCATGCTGTCCTGATCGTGTAACGGCCTGGTTATTTGTCTCTCTTTCCCATTAAATTGTACTGTTCAATATAGCTTCCACTAGCCACAGGGGACTGTTTAAAGTTAAATTAATTACAATTTAATAACATTACAAAGTCAATTCTTCAACTGCCCTAGGCACATTTTAGATAACTCAGTAGCTACATGTGGCTAGAGGCTCCCATATTAGACAACACAGATTAAGAACATTTCCCTCATCACAGAAAGTTGACCATAATTGCATTAGACTAACGACTCCCTGAAGACCAAACTGGCTCTTATTCATCTTTGTACCCTTAGTCCTTAGCATGGTACCTAGAACACAGAATATGCTAAATACATTGAGTGAGTGAGTAGAAGAGAGATTAAGTTCTGGATACTATATGTCAAGAGGAATACAGACAGCTCCATTAAGCATGTTCAAAAGTCAGGGACCAAGAGAAAATATAATGTCAGGAAAGGCAGAGAAGACAACTCAGTTTGGGCAGGATGGTCTTTATCTGTCCTGAGACACTAGAATGCTGATGCTGGTGCCCTCCAATGGCACCATTCTGTTGGTGCACAGTCACACAGAGCTTTTCATTTCCAGCAGCCTCTCTTCCATGACACCTCTTTCACCTCTCTACCAATCTATGTCTCTCATTGTCTTTGAAGACCCCTCAGAAAGCTCTCCTGGTGAACTTCGGCTGGTCCCACAATCCATGGTCTACCCAACTCCCCCCGGCATAGTTTTGAGGCACTCCAACCGGCTGCTGTGGTCACTGTTCATTCTGTGTTCCTGTGCAAACATCTCACGTTCACGAGTCCTCTCTTCTTTAGGCTGAGCAGTGGATCCACAGAGGTAAGGTTCCCTGAGACCCAGCTCACCGGGGACGGAAATATATTTTCCTGATCAGAACAAGTAGAGGTTTCCCAAAGGCTAGTGTCCGTTTTCTCACAAGGCAAAAGGCTTACAAGGCAAGGGCCATAGGTCTGACCTTGTGGAATCAAACCTGCCAAAGTCTTTTCCACCATGGCAAATACAAAGCAGACACTTGAGAAAGCTTAAGATGACACGGTTTCTCTTCTGCAACCTCAAGTGAATTTTATGCAACAGTTTTTCCTCAGGCCAAGTGGCTGGGGCCTGGGCGAAATGAGGAACATAGGCCTGAATCCTGAGATTTTGAAGAAGCAGAATGTCCCGTCCTCCACTGCCTCGTTCTGTTTTCCTGTATCAGCTTCTATGTGAGCACTTTGAGCCTCCTCAGCTTCCCTTGCATTTTAAGTATCCATGGCAGATGGACTGGATAGTCATGTAGCCCTTGTTTGGCTCCCTAAGTGTTCCTAAACAACCCTGGAGCTTTCCCTGCATTCACTGCTTCATAGCGATGCCTCTGTCATCAGAAAGGGCTCTTTGGAGTCTTGCTCTGACCCTAGGCCACTTCTCTGTGGCCCCTGGGCTTGTCTGAAGTTAACACAGAAGGTTCCTGTTAGTAAATTTCTGCTCTCCTCTTGGGGTCAGTTCAACTTCTTCCCTTACTAGAACCTAGGCCACAGACCCAAGGCCCAGGTGGTGGCCCCACTGACGGCAAGACTGTGGAGGCGGATATGGTATACACGATGTCCTCAGTCATTCACCCTGTTCATCTCTGGGCTTTCAACACCGGCCTCTTTTACCCAAGCATTGTCCCTTAAAGGCAACAGCAGCTGATTTATTTTTTCCTTAGAGGGGTCTGGTTTCAGAAGTTCATATGTGGAGCCTGGAGAGTGGACACCTGCTGTGCCCCAGGTGCCTACTATGCCTTCTTACTGGTTCTGCCAGTGAGAGGACATTCTCTCCTAATCATGATTTTGAAGGTTCAGAAGAGTTCAGCTGTACAGGAGCACACACCGTCACTCTGAGCAGGCTTGGAGGCTTAATCTTACACAGTGTGGTGGGAAAGGTGCTGGGAAAGCGTCCTGATTTTACAACCTGTCTCAACATTTGCTCCTCACCTCCATTTCTCTGGGTTGAGGGATGCCTTCCCCAACCCTTAGTTTTAAGCAATAGTCTTCCTGCCCCTCCTGGGAGGCCACTGGGGTGGGCACATAGAGGGGCCTTCGTGGGTACTACCAGGTGGCTCTGTACCTGCTTCACAAAAGGGCAATGGGAGCAGGTGGCCATCCTGAAGACTGTCCCCCTTGTTCCTCTTCTCACAGCTGACACGTCTGAAAGTGGAGGCTGTCTTTCCCATGTCTAGGGCAAAGGAGGAGAAGAGCTGGAAGTCATCAGGGTGTTGTTTTTGCCAGTGGAGCCCTTGAAGTGGAGACAGGAGAAAAACAAACAAACTCATGTCATTTCCCCAGGGCCCTGGAAGAGGTCCCTTTCACAGCCAGGAATGTGACGGGGAGTGAAGTCAGCCAGGAGGCTGTCCGCAAAGGGAGGGGTGCAGGCAGCCCTGGGGCTGAGGGTCAGAGATGCAGAGCCAGGGATGGGACTAGAGCTGAGTGGATCTGCTGCTACCCACATCCTCAAGAAAGATCAATGAGCCATCGGAGAGAGCTGTACCCCAAGGCTCAGAGGGCCCCAGGGCATGGAAAGACACACATCTGAGCAGCTACTTATAGTCTACTAAAGGAATCCAGCAGATGTTCCCTAGAGAACAGTTTTGTGGTATCCATGTAGCAATGACACAGATTGGCCACAATTGGCGGGGAGATCACAGGGAGAAAAAGAAGGTCAGAAATAGAGACATGGAGAGCAAAGAAGGTCCCAGGGAGATAGAGTGCCAGGGATAGGAAGCAGGCTCAGGCTGAGAAGCAGAGCTGGAGAGAGAGACCAAGCAGAAGAGGGTCAAGGTTGCGCTGAGCAAGCTCAGCCCCAGCACAACAGGAGGCCTCTGACAGGCCAGCACAGGCACCATGCTGCTATTACTTCAAGAGGCTGGACCCCACAGAGCATCTCACCCACATCAGGGCCAGACAGCCCTGACCTCTGGCTTCATTCTCAGCTCAGCATGGCCTCCAGGAACCAGGGGAGAGGAGGGGAGGGGAAAAAGCAGGATTTCCTTACATATCCTCCTTCCTTATCCAAACTGCATTTAGGGTTCCCTATATCACAGCCATGACCACATCACAGAGCTCTGGTCCCACCTGCTCCTTCTCGTTCCTCTGTCTCTTTGAGAGAGACTAAGGCATTTCTCATCCCCAGCCCCTGCTCTGAGTCCCAGCAGGATGAGGAGAGCTGCCCAGACTCTGCAGAGCAGGCATGCAGGCCTAATTCTACCAGCAGCTCTCTTTGTAGCATTGAGCTCACCCTAAACGGTCAGGGACTCAGTGTGCACATTTGTAGAACAGGGAGATAAATCCTGACCTCTCACCCCACAGACACAGTAGGGACTAACATGAAACTACAGCTTCTCAAGCACCCAGGAAGCAAAAAAAGGCAATCTGAAGCATTCCAGGAGAAGGGCCTCCCTTGGAGGATCTTCTGCTGAAAATGTTGAATCCTTCACCAGGCTAAGGGTAGACTGAGCCCCCCGGATCCAACAGCCAGCATGTGCTCTGGGAAGAGCCAGGACCTTCTCTGTGCACAGTCCCCAGCACACACCCCTCTGTTCCTGACACTCGGGTGGGCCAGAGGGAGGAGGGGCCTGGGTAGTGTAGGGCCCATCCTCAGGCAGCCTGAACCCTGGGCCCATAGCCTGCCAAAGGGTTCTACCTTGTACCAGTATCCAATTAAACCTGTTCCTGAGTCTGAAGCTCTGCCGTGAGATCTTCTTAGCATCGCTCTGAAGCCCAGGCCTGGACTTCACTCTTGATCTCCTCCCAGAGGCCCAAGCTCAGCCCAGTTCCAAGATTAATGGCCAAAGCCCCCTCCCTGCTCCCAAACTCCCCACTGCCTCCCACCTACAGCCCCTCCAGACAACTTGGGCTCTCACTAGCAGGTGAGCCCCTTGCAGGCCTAATCTTTTTGTCTCTTGTTCACAGATGTTCTCTTGTCCCAAGTCTCTTGAGCAGTACTGGCACAATAGAAATGCTTGATATTTATTGAATGAATAAATGAATGAATGAATGTGCAGAGGCCTGAACTCACTATAAAAGGATGGGAGAGAGAGATCCAAGATGGCAGATTAGCAACAGCTCAGGAATGTAGCTCCCAGTGAAAGCGCAGAGAGCGAGTGGACGCCGCACTTTCAGACGAATTTTTGTTGCCCACAGACCAGGAGATTCCCAGCGGAGGAGCCACACGGGTCGCCAGCGTGACTTTTTTGGCTGGCGCGGCACTTCTCGGTGCAGAGTATACGGGACAGGGTGCCCTGTGAGTCAGCCCCGGCTGGTCCCATCCCCACAAGGAGAACAGCAATTGGAAACGCTGAGGACTGAGAGTTTCACAGCAAGTACAGCCGAACTGGGAAGGTCCAGCTCTGTGGGGAAGGGGCGTCCACCAAAGGAAAACTGAGAAACAGAAAAAA